>DF241270.1:0-47844 GCA_000507305.1 Breviolum minutum Mf 1.05b.01 | reverse complement strand
CTCATATATTTTACCAATAATTTAATTTTAAAATTATTTAATTTTTTAATCCATAAATAATAAATATAATATATACCTAATATCATCTAATTAAAATCATTATTATTTTTTTTAAATCTAAAATTTAATATTTATATTTCAAAATTATTTATATATTTTTAATTATATTTATAATTAATAAAGAATTTAATTAAAAAAACTATTAATATTATCAAAATAATAAATAATATAAATAATTTTAAATCTTAAAGATATCATAAATCAAATATAGATTTCAAGATATAATATATATATATTAAATTGAATTATTTATAGATAAATAAAAATAATTTAATATTAATCAAATATTAATTTATATATTTATAAATTTATAAATTATAAATCTTATAAATATTATTTTATCAAAGATTTATAAATTTTATCAGAATTGTTTTTTTTTTACCTCAAGTTCCTCGAAACCTGGTGAAAATGTGCCGGCGTGTTATGTGACTAATCTTTGTCCAAGCCGCGATATGGCGGCGAGCGCGCAAAAATTATGCACATCTCGCGCGCCTTCTTTCCCAATGAACACTTCAGACATTGCCCAACCAACAAATCTGCGATGAAATGACAATCACATCTGCAGAAAGTGGATCATTTTGAAACGCTTCTGTAAGTCTCAGGTTGATGCAAATTTCATTTACTTTGGACAAGGTCGCTGGTCATTGGAACAAACCCCAAACACCTGCAGGACTTTGCAACTTTTGACGACCAAACAATGAACCATTATCTAACAATACTTCAAATGCGCTGACAAAATAGCAGCAAAGTTCCACATATCCGCCGCGCATCAAACAGACTCGCTAGGATCTCGCTAAGTTCTGCCCGCAGAGCAGTCTTGGCAAAGAAACCTAAGTTCCCAAGTCAAACTTGTGGTTGCCAGCAGAACTGCTTCAAACTTTACCACTCCCAACATGACTCAGTTCTCAGCAGTTCTTTCTACCAAGCAACAAATTTTGGGCAAATTGCGACCTGCCTTGAGCTCCCTGACGCAAGTCATGCGAAATGCATACAAAAATCTGAGGTGTTCCATGACATTTCCGATGTTCACTGCCACGCCTGCAATGAACCCAAAGCTTGCGGCACCATCCTAATTCACGAGCAACGTGTTTGCTGTGCCCCACATACATATACATATGTGACATCACACTGTATTTTCTTTCAAAACCTTTAAATTAAACATATTAAACTCAACCATTCACTAAACATATCGAAGTTGCAACCCATAAACAGTGTTAATCACACATGACCTTGCTTTCCAAGTCTGAGCCAAATGCCGGTTGCAGTAGTCGCAACTGACATATGATCCCGGGGCTTGATACCTAAGGGGTCATACTTGCACGGCTGGAATTTGCCACCAGCAAATGGCTGGCTGCTTGCATCTAGCTTTGATACATGTAAGAATAAGTTTCCAGCCACAAACCTTCACCACAAGACTTGTAGGAAACCACTGGTACCTCTGCGATGATGGATCGGTAGTAAAGACTATTGTCGATACCTCTATATAATATATGTATATGTATATATAATCAGACCTTTGTTGCCGCACGTACTTGTATGCCAAATGTTCTAGACGAGGCGATGCACACACGAAAATCGCAAAGCTTTGCAAGACACTGTGTTTGTCATGACCCAAACTTGGCGCCTCGTGTCTCTGATCATTGTGACGTATGCGACCTCAAGGAAATTCTGACCATGAAGCAAATTCGGTCCTAGAATTTGCTAGAAACCTAGAAACCAGCAATAGAGACAGTGTATAGTATATGATGTACAATAAGTATCAACTTGTA
This sequence comes from Breviolum minutum Mf 1.05b.01, assembly GCA_000507305.1. Lineage (NCBI taxonomy): Eukaryota > Dinophyceae > Suessiales > Symbiodiniaceae > Breviolum > Breviolum minutum. The sequence goes on along the minus strand of DF241270.1, from coordinate 46,015 downwards.
ATAGATCTGACAAGATCTGCTTTGAGGATTGCAGCAATTCCATACTTACTGAGTTGTCTAGTACATTTGGGTGCATTTATGTATGCAACAGTGACACTCACAGCTAGTAGCAGGCAAGTAACGAGCTGGTCCCCTATCGCCAGGCTTTTTAAGCACCTCGAAGAGACAGGTGCAAATGAAGTCAGCATGTTTTCTTTTCAAGGTCGAGGCGATCAGGGGAAACTAGGCGAAAGGACTGACTTTGGAGCTGCCATAGTGTGATGCCTGGCTCCACGCTATGTGGAACAGGCATTGATGCATTTAATGCATTAGAACAATCATGCAAGAATTGCGGCAATTGCGCTGTAGCATCCACTCTAGGCCGTTCCTGCACAATTTTGAGAGACCAACATGGCAGCATAGCTCATGTGAACAAGATGCATTCCAAACTGTGCTCAAAATCGGTGAAACTTTAGATGTTGCAGACTTGTCCTAAAATCATGCAAATCAATCCTTTCATTGACTCCTGCTTTGCTGTGGTTTCCAATCCCTGATCAAAGGCTGATCTTTACCCATGGCTGTGTGATGAATGTGCCAATTCCTCGTCAACAGGAGGAGTGTGTGGCTGTGGTAATTCCTGTGGCGTTCTTGGCCCATTTGCCGGCCTCAATTTCACGACAGTCTTCATGCGTGCTGGCAACAAAACAGTGGAAATATATTCGAAACACACATGGAAAATCAATACTCAACAAATAACCAGTATTTTTGAATTTTAGTTGCATTGAGGATGCTTTTCGAGCGCCTTTCAACAAATGGCAGGCAAAATTAAAGGACTTTTGTTTTTTGATTCGACAGGGAAACAATCCCAGACTTCGTGCGTGAGAGATCAAAATTGACTTGAAATGCTTTCAAGACCGACATCATTTCTACTAAGCCTTGGACGCTGGAGTTGTCCCAGCCCTCCAAAGATCTTCTACGTGAAGGTGCCTGAAATCAACCAGCCGCCAGAAAGCTGTTTCAGCAGTCATTACTCTTCACTATAGGCTATATAGGTACTATAGGAGTATGTCACACATTAATGTTTCAGCAGAATTTCAAGCGAAAACGGACATTGTCTTTCAGGATTGCGAGGATTGAGACTGGAGTGCAGGAGAACACCCGTATGGAACCTCATGGCCCACTGTGCGACATGCCGCATGTCCGATTCCGTGCAGCCAGCCTTAGCAGGTATAAGCATGGCATGCCCGTGTGCTCCAAACTTGCAATGACTTTTGGTCTTGAGAAATGGAGAAATGGACCTTGGGGCACGAGCCAAGGGTACCAAAGTGCCGTTCTTTGACTTCGACCTTTTCAGCACATGCTTTTTTGTACTGCAAATCTGTTCATATCATCTCACCACTTCATAATGATAGATATGCTTCTCTCATTGAGCATTGTCATTTTGCTAGCTAACGGCTGGCATCACCTTAATGCGATTGTTAATTTCTAGACCTCTACCGGCTGTGGATGAGAACTGGATGGCATTTTCTTCTCATTGCTCCAATTGACCCCGCCAAACATTCGCCTGGACTAGAGTCCTTTGAACCAAAATTCTGTGCCTTATTATATCAAACAGCTTCGTGCACTTCTCAGCAGCCTGCACATTGAATAGGTGAGGTGAAAGCAGGGCACAAGTCATGGACTGCATCACAGCACATGGATGTTCCGTGCAACCCCAAAGCAGCTTCAAGGGCTTCAAGCCTTGCCTGTTCAACTGCCATGGTCTTCAGTCTATTGACGATACTTCGAGCTTTGGAACCTACCGGTAAGGCCTGCGTTTGAGCTGGCACTACAACTGATGCAAAAGAAATGACATGTGAATGTATTCCTTGAATGCCTTGCAAGCTGTTATTCAGAATCATGAGTCTCCATCAGTGCCAAACTCTGTTTCATGAAGCAATTTGATGCTTGTGACCTCAACGTTACAGTCTCTATGCTTGCTGCGAAAGAGACCAAACATCAACATACTCGCAGACCTGGAAATCGGCATCCTCCTGCCATAAATCTACAAGTACGACATTCAGGGCCACATGTCAACAATGTAAGCAGTTCGTTGTTGCGAAATTATGCAAAACTAATCAAAACATATCAAAACTACATATGACATATAATATAATAGTCAAAAAATGTCAAAAACAAAAAACTCTTGCCTGTTCCGACGACTCGGATGACGATGACCTGAAGTCTCCCATCAATCCAGGTGTCTTCTGTCTGCCAATCTTTTCGATAATTGGACAGGGGCAGCTGAAAAAGAGTAAGACTTAAACCAAAATGAACCAAAACAGTGTGATGCCCGGGTGCGGCACCCGTCGCTGTCGTCAGGTACTGAACTGTCATCACTGTCTGATGGCCTGCAGCAATGTGACCACAGTAAACCCGATGCGCCCCTATAGGCCAACTCCGATAGTTATATTCTGATGATCTGAAATGATTTGAGAACGTGGCTGGGAAGAGGCGGCTTTTGCTGTTGCCTGCGAAAGCAACACCAACTGTCAAAGTATAAAAATTGCAAAATCAAGTGCAGAAATTTAGAAACACATATTGCTGTGTACATGTAGCGTCGGCTCCTTGGATTCATCATCGCTGTCCTTAGCTTAGGTGCTTACCCGTTTTTTTTACTACTTTGCTCACACCAACTGCTTTGTTTGAATATCTTCCAAGTTCAGATCACTCTGCTGACCAGCCATCATCACCTGGCACAAGCTGGCACACATGCAGCAGTGTACACATTTGGTGGCAAACAAGGAACGAACATCTGCACATCACAAAGAAGCCCTGGTTCTTAGGGATTCAAATACAGGCGAGGATGCCATGGCTGCTTCTTCATCGTCTGCCTGGACACATTCAAATTTCGGGAAAAAAAAAACAAATATTACAAAAAATGACGCGTATAATGGATATATGCACAGTATTGTACAAATTATGGTCAAGGCTCCCCGGACCTACGATGGGAAAGTTTGAATTTCTGGTGCTTGCAAATGGAGATACCAGGGGGGGAACGAAAGCTGGCACTTTCAGCACGAGCATTGCGGCGCCTTTTTTTTGGGGGGTTAAAACCTGTAAAAACCCCCTACCCACCCGCCAGCGGACCAGGGGGGGAATCGATCAGGAGAGTGCCGGAATTGCCTTGTGGTACAAAGGGCTGCAAAACGGACATTTTGCCCCACAGTACTTACCACCGCACCATTTTGGGACTAAAATGTCAGCACCCCCCCTCCCCCAGACACCCCCTGAATTCTCACTTCGTTCGCAGGGTGAAACTTCGCCTGGCCTACCGGCCGGCTTTCGCAACATGTCATTTCAACGGGATAATGTTTAATTCATCTCAAATCATGTTTCAAAAAAACCAAAAAACGCAAGACCGGGGAATCTGGTTCTCCATGTTCAAAAGTTGCAAAGAAGTTTGAAAACTTTCTGCAAAAATAGTCATGAGAAAACCACCATGAGAAATCAGTGGAAAATAAAATATTTATTGGCAGATCCATTATCTTATCTACCGCCCTCACAAAGCCCGCCCAGCCCAAAGATTGCAGGCACTTTTCACTTCAAGCATGCACACAAAATGCGCAGGCCCAAGACTCACAACAATTTTTGGAAGTGGTCATGGGCTCGCATGCTATGCTATTGACCGGACTATTTTTCTGGGGATTTTTGGGGGTCTTGGGCCTGCGCAATGTGCACTCTACCATTGAGATTCTTGGGCCTGTGCAGGTTTGCGCGCGCCATTCTCGAAAACCTTGGAAATGTGAGGCTGGTGCAGATTTTGTCACCTTCATGCTTTCTTCACGTCAAAACAAACAGTATGCACAGGCACGGAAAATCCATACATTTGATATTGAATTTAGCATGCAATAGCGCGAGCTCCTAACTTGCAATCCAAAGTCTCCGCAGTATTATGTTGAAAAGAAGAGTCTGAATAGTCCGAGCTCGAAACTTGCAAAGCAGAGTTCACTTGAATTGCTAATTAAACAAGGAATGGGAAAACAAAGGGTAGAAAGTTGAACGCGATTGAGATTGCAATTCTTAAATTATAACAATTCAATTTTATCTAGGCATCTCCAACATCCTCGTTAAACGGAAAAAAACTACCACCATAGAAGATATATCCATGGAAAGATGTCATGGACTAATATCCTCTTGCATGATATTCACGCCGCTCCGCGGCAGGGTCCGCCCGCACCAAGGTCACAAGCACAAGTAAGGCACAAATACATATATAAGCACAAGTTGTTGTTGTTGTTGTTGTTGTTGTTGTTGTTGTTGTTGTTGTTGTTGTTGTTGTTGTTGTTGTTGCTCCCGGTAAAATATCTTAGGCCAAAAACATCCAAAAGCTTTGTATTTAGCGGCATTTTCGTCCCGTTAGCAGCAAACGCTGGCATTTACGATGTTTTTGCAGCATCAAGGACAAAACTCGTCCAAAACACCGCTATTTACAGGGTGTTTTGAAGGAGCGCGTAGGAGACAGTGTCTTTGCTATGTCTTTTCGGCCAGGAGCTTAAAAAGTCATGTAAATACGGGCGTTTTCTTCACGGTATGACTTCTAGCCCCCAAGGCAAACCAGCCGAAAACACTGGTATTTGCAATGCTTTTGGGTAAGACAACATGCACAAAACACGATGTTTTGAAAAACATCGCGTTTTTCAAAACGTGCTGCTCAAGTCTAAAATCAATCATTTTTTGCCCCGTTTTTGCCACTGCTCATCCGGGCTCAAGAAGGTGTGAAATCGCAAGAAATTGCTGAACTCAACCTAAAATCGGCATTTTGTTTGCCACAATCTTTGCCACAAAGTTGTAACGCAAAAAAATAGGAGGAGGCTGTCTGGGGTCAAAAATGCTGTAAATTACAATGTTTTGTGAACGTACCATGCATTTTACCTGCCAAAAAAAGCCCCCCCCGCTGAAGCTGACCTGTTGCTAGTGCCTCCAGAAAAATACGCCCGCACCTACCCGGTAAGGGCGTATTTTTCCATATTGCTTCCGACTGACAAACGTGATTTGGCATCTTCAGAGTCATTTTGGTAGGTCCGGGGGCGTGGCGAATATATAGAATCATACATCATATGTATATAAATATATATATATATATGTATATAAATATATGTACACACTGGTTACATATGATACATAATATACATATATATATATATATACACACACACACACTCTCCGTTCTTGTGTGCTCGGTGGGAACTGTTAACTATTTGAAGCTTGGAGCAAGGCAGGAGGCGTAAAAGCAGGCGCTTTCTTTGGTGAAGACCTGCAGCAAATTGCAGGTCTGCAAGCTAATGGCTCTCAACTTCTGTCCACAGACCTACCTGTTGCAAGTGCAAAGGAGCCTGGTCTTTCGTTGCTTTTTGGACTTTGACATCTCTGGTTTCGAGGCTGCAGGAAGCTTTGACGACGCAGCCTTTGCCTTTGTTTCAGGTTCAGGCCTGGGAGACACCAAGCTGCCATGGATATCTTGCAAACGATATGTAAGATCTGTTCGTATCAATTCAATGTTCACATTAACCACCTTTCTATCCTATTGAACAGGGCACGTCAATGTCTTCCCCTCTGGGCAACCCTGCGTCTCCTCTGGAGTTTCCTCTGGCGGAATAGTAAGATTCGCATCATCATCGGAGTCCTCGTACCTGAAGCATTCCACCAACTACAATTCAGAGGCCTTCCTCGGAGAGTCCTGTGTGGAATTCAGAGTGTAACTCAGGAACTTACAAGTGCTTCGCGTCAAACTCCAGTGGCGGGTACATTTCCTGCACAGCTTCATCCAGGGTGGAGTCACTTTGCACTTGGAAGACATGTGGATAAATGCGGCATTGGAAAGAAACTGCACGCATGTTAGCTAGTGTGCCAGCAGTGCGAAACAGCTTTGAAATCATGTGCCACGTGTGATAGACCAAACCAAAATGGTGTATGCATATATGTTTAAAGTCAATGAATCTATGTTTGTCAACATGGATATACATCAAAACAAACTGATAAACTCCAAAGAGATTCTCGTGAAAGAAAACATGCTTATATATACAATACAAAGTAATATAAACTACATATTTTTATACAAGATACAATATCAGTGCAAATTAAATTATTAAACATACAGTGATATAACAAAACAATACTATGATAGAATAACATGTAATCAACTATAAAGTTACACAATAGCCTACAATATCACAAAAAATAACATCAGAAATCATCAAATGTTGTAACATATCCAAAACAAAACTTCATCTATGTAAGCAACATAGGATAATAGAACATGATAAAGTATAATAGAAGAACCAGTGATATAATGTGATGCAATACAATGAACTACGAGTCATATGATGTAGTGTGATGTCATGTGATGTACGTACACATATGATGTAATGTGTTGTTATATGATGTACCACACTGTAATATGCTGCAATATGATGTAACATGATCTACTATGATGTAATCTGATACACTGTGATAAAATTTGCTGTGATTTAGAATGATATAAAATGATATGATATAAAAAAATACGTATGATATGACCAATAGGCATGATATGACATTACGATATGATATGATAAGATATTGATATGAGCAATAGTGATATGATATACTGTAATATACTACTATACAACAGGAAATGAATGGAAATACCATAAAATAACACCATACCTCCAACCTAATGTAGGCCTACCTCTACTTCTATCACTGCCTCTACTTCTACCTACACTTATAACCCTATTACTAATACTCATTCTTGCCCTTATAATTGACTGGGTAATAAAATGCACCATGGCACACCCCGGAAGATTAACATGGAACATGATCATGGAGGTTTGGAAGATCATGTTCCTTTCTAAATGGGTGATTTGTAGGTTCCATGTTAATCTTCCAGGGTGTATGATTTAATCCAATCCAAGACAATGTAAAACTTGCTATGATATCAACATGTAGTATGACACATATTCTAAGGATGAATCATGTATATACAATATAATTGATACATCGATAATACATTACATAATGCTATCATAATGCTTTCTGTATGTAACTTTACAGGAACATGTTTCCGCAAAATTCTACATATAATCAACTATAATTATGTAAACAGCATGGTTAAGTACTTTTACAACCTTCCAAAATGTATGAGTAAACATAATGATGCTTTTTTGGATCGGGAAACTATACATGACTTGCTTTGATCCATTTGACTCATCACGCCTCCATAAAAAAGGATTTCATCAACTCTTTAACCTCGTCGCTGAAGGCCTGAGATGAACAGCAATCATTGTCACGAGTGACCCATCTTTCACCAGGTTGTCTTCAGGAGACCCTCCCTCAGCTCTGAATTTCACTTTGAATCAACTGAGAGCAAGTCCCTCATCTCAACACAAAGCCTTTTTTCCTTGGCATCACGCATCAAGACTCAAACTGTCTGTCCATCAAGAATTTGGTGGCTTTCCAACTCTGAAGAAGGATCTGTGCCCTCAGGAAAGGACGTGCTTGTCTTTCTTTGCACCGCCTTCAGCATTTCTATCCACAACCTCTTGGCTGCGCTTTGCTGAACATCAGTAGGTCTCCCATCTTGACAAGAGGGACACATTCCATCTGAGTGTAAATGCCCCGAAAACACCCTTGCAGCGTCTTACAACTATATCTTGTTTGGACAGTACCTACTCTCTTACTTTGGCCTTATGCAACAATATGTCCTTTTCTTTGCCGAACGTGACAAACAAAGGCAAACGATCACTATCTTCTATTGCAGCAAAGAGGTCCAAGCTTCATTGGATTGGTATTCTGTGCGACTTTTGGTGCAAACACTTCGTCAACATATATCACTTGAGGGGCAAGGATGTGAAAAACTGGCCACCGTCACGGGGGAAGGCCTTCCAATGGAAGGGATATGGATCGACAGGTGGTTCAAGTGAGCCAATATCTGGGACGCTCCTCGGTTTCTAAGCAGCAAGGGACATGCAACCAACTTCTTTGTATGAAGCCTCACCGTGGCGTTTACAGAATGAGGCCTCCACGCTATACACTTCTTGGACCCAAATTCGAAACCAATGCACCAGCGTTTTCCAGGGATACAGTACAAGTACCTGCAGTGCTAGTGGCAGCACATTGAACAAAGTCTCGCGAGTGCTAAATGGTCAATTTCATCAAGTGATTCTGCGCACCTTGTCTATCGAGGGTAGCTGAGGTCCAAACATGCTCTTACTACTGGACGGCTTGCAGTAAGACGGCCTCCAGCTGCTCAGACTTTGTAGTAGTGATTTGCAGGAAACAAAGGACACCGTTGAGCGAATTCCATTCTGTCGTGCAAAATCCTGTTTCTGACATCAAAGTATAAACAGGTCATGCAATTGACATGGCCAGCCCGTTGTTTGTTTGCCTGCCCCTGCTCGGCTTGGGCATGATCCTGAATCACAAAAATGGAGAGAAACCATAAGATATTGGTTGCAAATGGTTGCAACATACTCGGTCTTTTCAACATGCACTCCTGTACTCGCCGTTCAGCTTCTCGTAAGAACATCCCTGTTGAAGCATCGAGTTTGTTGTCGCAACTCAGCACGAAAACAAAGTAACGCGTATTGTGAAACTGCGCAGCTGTGTGCCATGCTGCCTCTATCACAACTGCTTGCGGGAAGGGCTCCAGCGCGGGCTGGAACGAGTCAAAGGTTCGGGTCAAAAACATCTTTAGATGCAACATGATGCACTGACATGATACGAGCAATCATTATGAATCATATACTATGTAAAAATATGTAATGTATAAATGCTTAAATAATTCCTATTTAATGATCGTTAGTGGGGACGCTGTCAGAGATAAACATACAATGCCGATGCCTCGTCATATTCTGTGTCCGTGTCCACAGTCACCTGAAAGGCAGCCTGCAGCTTCAAGACGTGACGCAGGGGACGGTGAGACTGGAACAGGTGAGTTTCCGATGGCATTTGCCTCTTCTCTTTGCTGGCGCCTGAGACCTGAAAAATATCTCAAACAGGACTGACGTAGCTTAGGAACGGTTTCATTTTGCATGATCCTGGTATGGCAGTTTTTGGTTTTTAGTATTCTTCAACTCGTTAAAACTTCAAATCCAACTTTTGTTTGCGTTTGGTTTCTTTGAGGGATTTTGCGCTTGAGCCTCGTTCAGTCAAGGCTTCTTCAACAGGGGCCTCAAGGTAGAAACTATTCTTTCACCAAGCCAACTGACATGTTGAAAATTCATAGTGTGCAGCTGCTTCAGTTCAAAGAATTCTGTTCTTGTAAGAAGAACACGTCACCAAGGAGAGCATTCAGTTGAGAATCCTCCAACTGCTGGTCACACAAAGACTTGATAAAACATGCCTCATGAAACCTTCTGAGCCGACAACAACGTCTAAGTTCAATATGGATTGATGATATCTAAGAATCAAAAATCCAAAAAACAACGCAATGACCAACAAGACCACAAGTACCAGGGTGAACTACCCTGCTCCCTCGTTGAAAACTTATTAGATACTATTGAAATTTTTGGTTACCCTGCTCCTTTGGGCCAGATCGATGCAACATTTGCGACAACAAACACTTGTGCATGACACCGGGGACCCTTGGTCCTCTTCATTTTCCTCCTCTTTGACATCTGCAAGCTCTTCTTTCACCTCTTGTTTTGCCTCCTCTTTCGCTTCTTCTTTCTTTTCTTCCTCATTCTTAAGGCCTTCCTGCCCTTCACCTTGCTTTTCTTTCGGTTCCTCCTCGCAAACTCATGTGCAAAATGTGCAAATGTGGAATCAACTATTTCACCATGGCCACTTTCGCACACAGGCATGCACACACGCACAGAGGTAGGCAACAGAACGTGTCCAAACCATAGAAAATGCTCCTTCACCTTTTGCAAGGCTTCTGGTGCCTCACTGGCAAAGAATCGTTTTTTTGCACACATGTGGATAAATTTAATCATCGTGATTTTTTTTTCGAAAACCATGCCAAAGGATTCCTGCCTCATCTCTCTTTTTTCGCTTTCGGTCCTGAACGTTTTGGGCCAAATTTGAACTGCCCCACTTTTCAGACATTTGCATGGCAATGTGGCCCGAACCTCCAACGAATCAGAATTGCCATTTGACCTTCAATTTTAGCTGGCCACGCCAGCATTGTAGCATGCAGATGCAAGTCCAAACATGTATTTATGTAAGTCGACTGCGCGTATCAATCCTTTTTTGGATCGTATGATTCTACCATTGCTATTTTGAGATATTTTGAAACACGAACGCCAATTCAAACAACACCAAAAACATCCGAAAACTAGGCCGGCCACCTGAATCAAAACCCAACACAAAGCATAAAAACAAAAAAATCCAAGGTGGTCCTCACACACCACTTTTGCTGTGTACAACTACTGCCCCTTGGCCACTACCAAAACAAAGCCCGACTCCCGACATTAATTCCAATTTGTTTCAAGGCCGAAACTGCGCCTCTTCTTGGGCGCCATTTCACTTCTTGGCCTGAGAAAGCTGAATGCAAAATCTGTGAACCCGATGCGGTGGGGTCACACAAAATTCCAACGATTGGACCTTTGGGAAGGACACAACAGGACCGAAAATAACGTTCTGGGTGGCCCTTTGTGTTCATATTGAGAAAACCATCAGGCTCGCTATTGCTACCCCGTCGTTTCATGGGGGCTGTCCGCGCGGGAAACCTTTTTGAACATGAAAATACTAGAAACGAATTAACCGCCCGGGGACGTCAAAATGTTTCGATCGAAAGGCATGGCTGGACAATGTCAAAATTGTCACAAATTACAAATCCTTGCAAAAATGGCTCGTTTGCGCATAGAAAATTCCAAGGGGAGCTGGAATGCGCGCGGGATGAAAAGTTTCCGGAATTCCCCGAACACTTGACGCCTGGAAGATCCAGTGTTCCAAGGACTGCCCCCAACAGATTCGAAAAGGGACAAGGCGGACTATGTAGTGAATTTGTGGAAGTAGTGAAACTCATCATACTACAAAGTAAACTACAAAGTGCTACCAAGTATTACCCCTTACTACCAGGTATTCCACTCCGTACTACAAAGTCCGACAATGCACTACGCCTTACCGCCCAAATGGAAACGCATAAATCTTCTTGTGCGCGAGGCGCAATATCTTTTTGAGCCGTTCGCAGCCATACAGCCACAAGCCAACAAACCCGGAACTCAAATATTTGCACCGAAAGTGTTGTAGACGTGCAATTAAAAACGACGCGGGCCCGGAGCCCCGGCCTGGCATTTCGTGCGCATTTTTTCAATATGTAAATTAGATGATGTTTTGGGATATCGTGGCATTGAAAATCTGTGCTTCAAAAAAACATGAAAACTGGGCATTGCTTGCGCCTAGCTACCAAAGCAGTTGGCTGTGCAAGTCATGTCGTCATGACAGGAACAACATCTCGACGGACAACAGGGAGGATATGGTATTAACCGAAAGGAAACCCTTTGTTGAATAAGGTTACAAACGGCCTATTACATCAAAGCGCTTCCGGGTTATGCAGAACAGAGAAGGAACAGAAAAGTCAAAAAGGAACAAAAAAGGAACAGAAAAGGAACGGCCGGGTAAAGAAAGGAAAAATTAAGAAACAGTCAAGAAAAGAAAGCAACCATGAAGGAAGAGCCAAGGAAAAACAGGAGGCGTAAAGGAAGAGCCAGGCAAGGAAAGGAGCAATAAAGCAACAGTCAGGAAAGGACCGGTCAAGGAACAGTTAAAGACAGGGGCATGAAGGAACCTTCAAGAAAAGGAAAGCGCAGGAAAGGAACAGTTGCATGAAGGAAGGTGTTGTGATGGAACAGTCAAATAACGCTAGGGGCAAAAAAGGGACAGTCAAAAAAGAAAGGGGCGGAAAAGAAAGGGGCGGTAGAGGAACAGCGACGGTGAAGGAATAGTCACGCAACGACGTGGCAGGGGTAACATTTAATGATCTTGGCTTGTCACTTTTCGTCGCAAGGTATTTGGTGATTTGGGCACATTGCTCTTGTTAACGGGCGCAATATTTTATGATCTTGGCTTGCCACTTGTCATGGCAACACTTTGTGACCTTGCCGGTCACTTTAAGATGCGGTGACATGGGATTCATTTTTGAATGGTAGCCGGTGTTCAATATGCGACATATTTTAATAGTATTTTAGTTTCTCTAAACAAAATGCGCCCGCAAAGCGGGTTGCGGACTGACAGGCTCATCATGCTCGGAACGTCTCTGGTCCCCGCCGATGTGATCCCGTGCGGCCATTTTTCTGGTTTACGCTGTTGCGCTTGGTCACTGGACTGGACCATCGTAGTCTCATGGCCGCGTGCATTTGAAAGAATGCCGCTTGCACTGGAGTGGATGCTCTATGGGTTTTTCTGCGCTCGGGCCCCGCAGATTCATTGCCTCTGAAAATGCCCCGCGGACCGAGGTCGATGTTCCATGGTTTGCGCTGTGACGCCTGATGCCCCCAATCTCATTGTGTCTGGTCTTGCATCCTAAGGTCTGCTCCTTGCGTTGGAGCGGCCTGCCTCGCTGTCATACTTGGCCCTTGCGGCCCCATTATAGGCTTTGCATGCCTGGTGTGCCCAATACAAAGCGGGCGGAGCTACGATGCAAACAAGAGGAAGCGCAGCGAAACCCCCAGTTGGTCGTGCCCCTTGGCGGGTCAGCGCAGCCTATGAGCATGGCCAAGCGGCGTGGCCGCGGCAGCCCTTGACAAAGGGGGGAACGGCGCCGCTTGGCCCGGGCCTAATTTTGAACATAGCGGCGCCGGGAAGAGATACAGGCAGGCGCGCAGGCGCAAGCAGGACTGATCAAAGCAATATAAATCTATAAGCGTGCGTGCCGATATCTTTTCTCAGCGTTGCCAAAGATGGCCCCAAAAGTGGCCGTGGTAGCCTGTGCCCGCTATGCTCAAAATTGGGCCTGGCAAGCTTCAGACGTCGTCCCCGAAAGCTCGGGGTTGGCGGCTCGAGCCCCCCACTCGCCGCCTTCGGCCTCAGCCAAAGGGCTGCCGTGGCCAACGCTGGGCCATGTGCAGAGGCCGCGCTTACCCCCAGCCAATTGGCACGACCAACAGCAGCCGGAGGCAACAAGCAAGGACAAGGACAAGAACAAAGACCAAAACCAAGAGCAACAGCTACTTTACTACAACTTTACTTCTACCTTACTACTACTTCACTACTACTTTACATCTACGTTACTACTACTTCACTACTACTTTACTACTTCACGACTTTACTACAACTATTACTATTACTACTACTACTACTACTACTACTACTACTACTACTACTACTACCATTACCATACTACTACTACTACTACTACTACTACGACTACGACTACGACGACTACTACTACTACTACTACTACTACTACTACTACCATACTACTTTTACCATACCACTACTACTACGATACTACTACTACCATACTACTACGACCATACTACTACTACTACCATACTACTACTACTACTACTACTACCATACTACTACTACTACCATACTACTACTACTACTACTACTACTACGACTACTACTACTACGACTACCATACTACTACTACTACTACTACTACTACTACTACTACTACTACAACAAAATATTCAGAAAGAAAGGTTGAGAACAAAGAGGTCGGCTGAGAACAAAGAAAGGACAGCAACCGCGACAACAACGCCGGCCAGAACAAGCAGAATGCGGAAAGCAGGCGTCAAAACAACAGGCTAGGAAAGGGGTGGCTACAGGCACCTTGGCAAGCAGAGGGCGGAAGGAGAGCAATGGAAGCCTAGGACGAAGCGCAAAAATGCAAAAAGGCGACTGACTGGAACAAGCCGCGTAATTGCAGGAGAAGGGAAAACCGAGATCAGTGGCAACGCCTGCGAAACGGACATCTGCAAACAGGTACACGGTTATGGGTGGACTGAGGTCTAGGCGGTTCGAGGGTCGCTTGCGGACCAAATATCCACAATCCTGGGCTCCAAACTTGGGGTAGGGTGGCAAAAGCAATGCAACAAAAGAATCTCTCGGAGCTGCTTGGTTGATGCGTCGCTACTTAACTTTTGGTGGACTGTGATATTACATTGTTGGTCATGGATGCATGTCTTAAGCAGCACGTACCAATACAGGACAAACAATTCCGCTTCCCCAGAATGCGGACTGGGCACGACCTCCTACGAACTTTAAGTACCAGGCGAACTCTTCATGGTCTACAATATACAATTATGTTGAGGCGAATCATGAATTGCAGCAAAAGCTCGCTGGTTTTTAAGGCATGAATGAACATGTACGCCAAACTGTCGCATGCATTCGCATGCTGCATGCTAGCCAAATGCAAAGACTTGCTGCCTCCAAGTGACTAGCTCAAGGCTCAAGGGCTCGAGTCGCGTCTGCATCTCGTGCCATGTAATCGAAGCACAAGCAATCGAGAAAGTCTTTTCTTTCCTTTGGTGATGCACTATTGGACTACCTCCAAACCCCATAAGAGTGTAATAAAAGAAAAAAGGTGGTTCTGGCTAGCCGCACGTCGTCTTGAAGTGGTGGTGTGGGTGTGTTTGAAACTTTGTTCAGCTGTTGATGCTGTTGTTGTGCCGGTCAACCTTTTGTATCTTTCAGGAGCAACGTGGCAGAATGCACATTTTGCAGAAACCTGTTCGCGTGCTTGGCTTCAACATGTTCAAATGCAACGCTGCACTGAAATGATCATGATTCAAAAGATTTCAAGATGAATCAAGTCTTCCCTTTGACGGCAAAATCTTTTCTGGATCACGGGCTGTGCAAGCTGCTGACCTCGGCAATTCTCAAATCGGGCAGTGTGGCCAATGTGACGATGTGACGATCATTGAGCTTCAGGCGTTCCAATGGAACCTGCAAAAAGAAGCTCCTGAAAACCCGCACCTGGCACAAAGTGCAAGGTTTGAAGTCTCGATCCTGGATCCAGGACTTCTAGATTGAACCCGAAACAAGGCCAACGCAGTGACATCTATGCTCAGGGAAAAATTATGGAAAAACGTGGAACAACCAGATAAAGCAAGATCCACTAAGTTAGGGTACAAAATCAATTTCTCACCACATGCCTGGGGTAGTCCGTGTATGTTTGCTCCATGTGAAACCGCCATCAAGCTAGCCAGATGTACAAAATCCAGACCAATCCTGCATGTCACAACTTGTTTACAGCCAGCAAAGGTGATGCAAAAAAATCCGAGGAATGGTAGACTCGAAATGAACATCCACACGAATGCAATCTCCCTGTCTATGAACATCACAGTGCGTTCTTCCACGCCGACTGCAGGCCTTGAGACGCTCGTACCAGTGGTCTGCAAGTATTGGCTGACGAAGATAGGACCTGGAAAACATCACAACTTCAAATGAAAATCCCTTCTCTTCTGCATTGGGTCCAAAGTGCTACAGTTGATCTCTCCTGCAGTTTGTTGTAGTGGTTTAGGTGATTCAAACAACCCATTGCACTTTCTATCCAAAACGTAATGTGTAGAACAAGTTGTTCTGGTACATCTTCAGTAGTCAGACTATTGATACTACTGAAACTAGTCATGCAACTTTATGGCAATCTTCAAGCATTTCCAGCTCGTAAAACGTCACAGTTTTTGCCTCGGACCCTAACATTCCTCTCCTTCCGCTTCGGCACCCGAAGCTATCTTCACTATCACTACCATCTCTTTTGGTCGCTCCATCTCTCTCTCTCTCTGCAGATTCCCTGATGAGACTGAAATCAAAGGTTGGTACTCAAAGAGCTTCTGGTCGTTGTCCACCCTGCCAGTATGATTCTAACCAAGAATGACTAAGAGAGGACTACACAGACAGACACACTAGAACAGGTTGGCTTGCAAGTGGCGACAGGAACAAAGGATTCAACATTTAGTGCCAACAATGACGTGGACCAGGCAATCAAAACAAAAGAAACACACTCACATTTCATCGCTTAAAGATGGACGAAACTAACATCAAAAAGAATTCAGCTTTCTCACATGAACCAGTAGTTTTGCCTTTACACCTCCAACCTTGCCCATGGATTCTATGCACAACGTACGGATTTCCAAACATCTAAAGTTTCTGACATCTTGGATTGGACACGCAATCATCCACGCACTGAACGATTTTACATTATTTTACCATGCACTCAGGGCGCCATTTTGATTCAGAGTTCCAAAGGTGTAAATGATGTGCAATTGAGAAAAAGTGGAACTTAACCAAAGCCAGATCAATGACTGCAAACGCCATTTACATATTACACAATGTTGGCTCAACTTTTGAAAACATGCTTAATTTCATGATTACAAGCTCCTCTTAATGTTCTACGATCCAGTCTTACCTTTTTCCTCTTTTTTCTGGCGGAGAGGGGCAGGACGGAGCAAAAAACACAACATAAAGGCTTCCTGCAATTTCCACTTTAGTGACTTTAGTGAACATCCTTGGCCACTTCCAACGTGCAAAAGTTGTGGGACAAGGCCTTTCAATGTGCTGGAGGAGAAGGTCCCAAGTAGCAAAATCATGAGCACCTGGGCACCAACACCCAATCACACGTGCGGAGCGGTCGAGAAGCAAGGTGCAGAAGACCCACGGATTGAAACATGATGGAACATGCATGCTTCCACAAAAACACTGACGAAGAGGTTTGACAGCAACCCACATTTTGTTGACCCTTTAGCTGTACCTTCCCAACAGTCCATCGTACACTCCAGGTGAATGAAAAAGAGATGAGGAAAATGACCGTGACGACGACAAGGATGAGGTTGACCATGGTGGCGAGGATGTTGATGATGCAAGCAATCCAAACCAAGCATCCGGCAACCAATACAAAGAAAAGAAAGAAACAAGGGGCCAACAAAAGCAGGACAGGCGTGTCAGGAAAGCGCATATTGTCGTCCAAGGGTTTCCTGGCGATTGATGATGAGGTGCACATACTGTCTACTTCAAGCTCTCAACGGGTTTCCTGGCGATTGATGATGAGGTGCACATACTGTCTACTTCAAGCTCTCAACCAAAGTTAGATCTTTGATAATCCTTGCCCCTTGAAAATCAAAGCATCGTATTGGGTGCATCCATACAGTATCTTCTTTATGCTTTCCACCAAGTCCGGGTCGCCATTGTCCATTTGACATGTTCCCATACGACGGCAGCTCAGAGGTCAATGCGAGGTGGCATTGCACTTTTTTATTTCTGTAGTTTGACTGCATGGAGGATGTAACACGCACAACACGCCTTTTTCATCCTTTTTCCACCTTACCTCATTGCCAACCTCCTTATGGGTTGTACCTAGCTACGAACAGTTCAGCTTTTCGGGCCTTGAAACTTGTTGGCTTCTTCGCTGCTCGGCAGAGAGCCACTTTGATTTCAAATCGTCTTCACGATCTTCACGGGTCCCTTGTAGGCTGGACAGCGTGGATCATCTACAGTATGAGGGCATACCTCGGACGCGACCAAACCGTTTGTCAATCTGCGTCATCTAAAGCTGGGCACCTCATATTAGGTTATCTCCATCAAGATTGCAAGCTTTGCACCAATGCTCTTAACATTGTATCAAACTTCAGGGTTGCTGTACAAACCACAACCAATCTACCAAAATCCAGTTTCTCCACAGTACTGGCTTGCAAAGGATACTACGGATCATCAAAACAAATCCAAGTGTGCGTCCATCAAACGGTGACCTATTGATGCTAGCCATTCTGTGACCCTTTTCTTGCAGAGCCTAGACATCTTTGCTCCTTTGGCTGGTGTTTCCTCTGAAGTGTGCTTTTTCTAAACTGTGTCTCCATTTTTTTCATTCTCTCCGTTTATGTGAAATGCAGCTTCAATTGAGCATAAGCGACCAGTACAGTAGTTGTCATTGCTCTCCTGGAACATCTGCTGTGTTCTGGATCATACGCTCTCAAGAATAAAGGATAATAAAGGATGATTGAATCATTTGGGGATCCGGGATATCCAAAAAGATTCAAAGTTTGAGATGAAGCTTGGAGGGTTGGAGTCTGCAGGCCCCGAATTAAACACTCCACAAGACCAACAGAATCAGGAGACATCCAGGAGGTTCAAGAAGTCCATCTTTACGCATGTCTAAAAAAGATTAAAAAAGTTGCTTGAAAGGGAGGGGTGCTCAAAATCAGACAGAAGGAAGCGTTGTAGCCAATGTCCAGACTGAAGAGCAGGGTAAAAACATGTAAAAACATATTCGAGCAAAGGCCTTTGATTGAAAGGGATAATTCAAACATGCAGGCTGCCTGTTTCAAAAGGATTCCCCAGCGAAGCTCGCAGGATCTAATTCCGAAGAGAAGCTTTCAATTCATTGGGCAGGAGAAAACATCTGGACAGGAACGAGTTGAGAAAGCAATTTGACACATCTCTGTCAGCGGACCTGTCTGCTCAAAGCCCGAAAAAGAATGGCATTGAAAAGCTCTTGCGCCTTCCCTCTTGTCACCTTCTTGCACTGGTCAACGCACTTTAAAATCGACAAGTCCAACAGTTTCCTAAAAAGCAGCAACATCAGCATCAGTCTGCTTCAGCCTACTGGCAGTTTTCATTTGGGTGGGTCTCTCGCGTCATAGGCACTAATAGCAAACACGTGAAACACAAACATGCTTTGAACAGTCTTTGAATTGACATGAAGCAAACTGGCACCTTTACATATAAGCAGCATGCCTGAGACATACTCTTCACTTGAGTCCATAAACACCCCTGCACTGGACTTTCATACACTTGCAGGTCACTTGCATGCTAAAGGAAACATCAAAGCCCAGCAACGTCATCCTGTGCAGGGGCATGCTTCTTGACCAGCGATGAATTCGCTACTTTGGTCTGAAACAACTCCGCCCAGTTGAAAATAGTGCAGTCATCCTCCACGAAACCTCAACAATGACAAACCGGAACAGTTCTCGGTTTTTGACTTTGTCCGCATCTGTTCCCATCTGATTCATTCTCAGTTTCGGAAGTCCACTAATAATCGAACCAGAAAATATCAGCAAGAAACCATCCGGTTGACCATTCATGGCTTTTCAGTCAAAGCTCTGGTACCCCACCGTGCTGATGGATCACTTTTCGTGTCTCTAAGCCCTTTCAGCTTCCAACTTTGCCAAGCAGCACTCCTGGACCTGCCTGCCATCGTCTGTAAAGGCGATTGCAGTGAACCCTGCTGGGGTGTCTCCACAACAGCCTCGGCATTTCTTTCTCTTGTCAGATCTGCGCAACACAATCACAGGTTTAAACGATTCTGAAAACATACACTCAGCATCGCAGCATCACTCAACCCTTTCCAAAACAAGCACCTCAGCATAGAGTCATGAGTCATGAGTCATAATCTTCAGTTGTACCTCTCTGTTTCAAACTGACCTAGCTGCAACCCTGTAGATTCATGTAGATTCTTGACTTGCCATGATTTGTTCTTTTTCCACAAGGGCTTCCGAGCAACCACCAGCTCCACCAGTCAAAAAATCAGTGCAGCCATCATAGCCACGGCCCCCTTCTCCATGATTGTACTCAGTTAGTCCAAACACTGAAGGTGAGAAACGAAAATCGGACCTATAAAAGTGCCTAGCTGTGAACATTCCAGAATTCAGCACATGCAAGGCAAAAACAAACTGACACATATATACTGAGATCGGCTCGCACTGCTGGATATGGGTGTGGCCAAAGAAGTTGAGCACTCGCAAAGAATCGCGTGTCGCACTATCGACTTCACTCAAAAACTTTCCTCGCAAGTTGATGTTGTCTTGGGCCCAATCAGGAAAGTGACTGAAGATGGCTACATTGGTGGAATTCGCAAGTTGCGCGCGCTTTTCCAAGATCTTGTTGGATGCATTTCTGATGCTCTCCAAACTGCTGTGCACGCGGTCTGTCCCTCCACATACTTTGGCTACGTCACGGGCACCTCCAGTTGGTCCATAACCATTGCCCCCTAAGCCATGAAAGTCATAGTAGTTGTAGTCAATTGCTATCATTTCAAAGTCCAGTTCGGGAATGGTGTAGAAATATGTGAAGTCTGGCATGTGGAAGTTGCTCCTGGTGTTGCCACCAATGCCACCTTTCTCGACATTTAGCTGATTGCAAGCATAGCTTTGCGGAGCAGTTGAAAAAGGAGCTGCCCCGCCACATCCACTTCCAGCGCCAGAGCATGTCATGCGGGGATTGAAAAAAGGACACAAGCACGAGGGATCAGAATTTCCAAAATCATGATTCCCCATGATGACGAACCAAGGGACATCCGTGGCCAGCTCACCATAAATATCTTTCCATGTAAGCTCAAACCGGTTGTCAGAGACGCCATTCCAGTAGAAGTTGTCCCCAACAAGAATGATAAACAAAAGCCTGGAATGTGGCTTCTGCTGCTTTCGGTCTGCAACGTAGGTTTTCATCTTTGCTGCCACTTGCTTCCTCAATGCCGACAGCGAATTGTGGCAATGAAACTGAAGCTTTTCACAAACGACTTCAACTTTTCACTCACAAGAGGATTCAAATCATTCATGACCTGTTGGTGCGTGTGATGTTCAACATGTTTAAAGGAAAAGGATACAAAAGGATCGAAAAAGGCGTGTCTTTTACCCAGTTGAGAGGCTGCCATTCACAACAACCTTCGCATCCACCTGCGCAACCGCCATTGTCTCCGATCACGAGGTAGTAGTTGTCTGACTTATTCCCTGGATTGCCTGCCGGTTTTCGCCAAGTTTTTGAACCCTCCTTTTGACTACTTAAATTTCTCCTCCAAAATTAATAAATAAATCAATATAAATCAAAATTAATGGACTTTCTATCTTTCTACAGTACTATTTCATTTGTATTCGTCACGGAACAGTTTGGGAGTTTTGTTGTCCTTCAAGGATCTTTAGGGGAAGAACCCAATTTCTTGGTGGGTTTGCACAAAAATCTCACAGCATTTCTGCAAGAAGAAAGATCAACATTTTGAGACTCGTTGTGTTGTTCTGTTGTGTGTGTGCATGATCACATCACCTAATCCCTTCCTTCCTCTGGACAAGAGAAGGCTTGTGACGTCGCATGCTGGATATCTTACACCTATTTTTTGCTGTGCCTCCCAGACCAGCGGCTCCTGCCGCTATATTCAAATAGTCTGGAGTGGTATCGAAATATGGATGGTACTCGCCCATGTCGCATTTAGCATAGCATCTTTGATATGTTGAGCCATCCCTTGGTTGGTCAGAATGTGACTTGATGGTTTTAACGCGTCATGACATGACCTTGCACATTACCAAAACTTAGAGTTTCCCATCTGACCCAAGGAAGCCGAGCAGCATGTTCCAATCCTTGGCTGTCCCAATGCCCCTTGCTAGAGGCTGTTGGAGCTGTGCAATGCGTAATGATGCGTAATGCATCAAATCGGGATTCATCGATCTCTGAGGCACTGACCCCTGCACATGTTGTCAATCCAGGGCAGCAGTCCACAAATAATCCAGATGCAGACGGGTTGTCCCCTTGCATCGTGCATGTACTGGTACCTTGGTGACAACATTGCCGTGGGCAACAAGCACAATGCCACAATGCCCACCGAAAGCAATCGATAGCTTGTTGGACGAGTCAGTAGAGGCTTCAGTATATCCCATTCATTTCATAGTGTTTAGAGCCAGTCCTCATAAGGCCAATCTCCGCGAGAGCTCTTGTGTCAGTGCTTTCGTTTAGTACGGAAACAAATTATGGTACCTTCTTGGCATTTCCCAGGTTTCCATCAAAGTGTTGCCCTGAACTTCCACTTAGACAAAAAAACCTTCAAGAAACCATTGTGCTCTTGCTGCTTCTCGCAAAATATACCAATTTTTCAGGATTTGTGTACATCGATGTAAATCAGAGTACATCAGACTACATCTGGTCTGTCATCCTTTCTGATTCTTTGCCACTAATACTCAATGTTCCAAAATTGTACGTTCCAGCAAGTGGCAGGAAGTGAAACATCTGTAGCTCCAGCCACCACCGAAGTGACCCAAGCACATTTGTAGGCCTTCACAGCACTCAACCTGCCACGGCAAAAATCGACCAAAATGATGTATGACGTAAAGCATGCTGTAACAAGGACCAGGATTACTGTATCATCTGTATCTGTCTCCACAGAAAAGCCTCCAACATGCATTGAACACCTTGCAAAAGTGCCTCCACTAGAAAGTGGTTCTGTTACTGTGAGTTGATGGCCCTACCTCTAGCTGAAAAAAATATACAATATGATCAGCACCAAACAAACTATGTACAGTAGATAGTGATACAATGCATTAAAAGACATAAACATGCACTTCAACAACAATCTTCCTCAAGGAAGCTTCAAAAGCTGCAGAAGAGACTCTTGATTGCTGCGAAGGTACACGAGAACTTGTTGCAAAGGGATCGGCATGTTTTGGAGTGCACTCATCCTGACCAACGTGATGCATTTGCAGCAAACTATCATCCTCTCGCTCCTGCAGTTTGTGGGTCGAAAAGGCAGGCAAAGAACAGCGCAATTCCAATCGACACATATCCACACCCCCGCAGCACAAAGTTTGCCGTGCAACTACGTGCAGTAAAGTTTCATTTTACATTGTCTACAGTTCCTCCAGTAACAATCGAAGTCAATGTCAAACGTCAAAAGGTTAACGATGAGTTGCGGCTAGTGAAGGCCATTGATGTCCTTTCCAACAGAACATCATAGAAAATATGTACCAAAGATCATATCATCACCTTGTAAGAATTTGCAATTAATTTTCTAGTTCTCAGACTATGGATATCGATATATTCTATATCTTTTATTATCATCATTCAATATTTATATATCTATATATTCATTGTTTTCTTTTAACCTTTTTCATTCTAGGTTTCTAGATCATCCATTTCACTTCAGGCTCCCTGCTTAGAGCCAGCTTGAAATGGCGTTAAATCAAGCAGCGTCTATGTCAAAGGATCCCCAGAAATGCAGGACTTCCCGACTTCCCGTGCCCAGGTCCTGGCTTACGTTACATTGGTTACATCGATCGGCAGCACACTCAGCACTTCTTACAGGGAAAAGAACCTCAAGCCAGATCAAGCCAGAGTCAGTAGAGCATGCTAGCATGTCAAGATGCAAGATGCAAGATGTGATGACCTTAGCTGATAGGACTCCTCCTCATTCGTTTCCACTTCTCTTTCATCCCTTCTCTGTTCGAGCCCTGATACGGTTTAATATGTGAATCAGAGCAGCCTGGGGCAAATCTGGGTGCTGCCAAAGGACAGCTGCTAGAACCACAGACTGCAGCATTTTGCTATGTTTTGTCGGAAGCATGCTGAATCTATGGCCAGTACTTGGACCATGCAGCTGCAGTGAGAACGTTGAATACACCCTCCCAACACACTCCAAGCAAACAACCATCAGAACATCCGAACGATGGGAACCAATCCACCAAATGACATGCTTCCAAGGCTGGCACTGATGAAAGCTTTGGGATTGAAATCCTCAGGATTCTGCTGGACTGACGAACATGACGAACTATGGAATGCCAAAGGAGATGGGAAGACACGAAGATTCTGAGTGCTTTTGGCTGCGAGGGAATTGGCCGAGCTATTGGAGCAAGCCTTCAGATTCATCAGTGGCGAGTGTGAAGACAAAGACCCACCCGGTAAATTCTGGGAACAGGAAATTAAACGCAGGCGAAAGGTTTCACATCTTGCCTTTTGGCGAGAACTCGTCTTCAAGCATTTTCCGAATCTACCTCTTAGTGTGCGGCATGTGGATCACCCCAATAGATTGGCACCTCGGCATACTCCATTGTCACAATGTTGGGTCGTGAGAGTCTAGTGAAGTGTCTGTCCAAAAAATCATTCGGAAAAAACTGATGTGGTGAGGTCCACACACATCCAGCTGCAAAAGCATGCAGAATCTTCTCAGTGCAATATCCTGCAAGCAAATGCTTGCTATTTGCCACAAGGGTTCACATAGGGTTCACATGGGTTCACTCTGTTGCGCGTTGATGACAGTGGGTGTACTCTTTAGACTATCCCTTTTGGCCTGGATGCGATGTGTTCTCGAAACACACGTTGAAACGGTATCCGCGCAAGAAACTGATCTTGTCCTGAAAAAGTTGGGGTGGACGATGGGATGATGGTGGACATGCTAAGTAAATGTTAAGAAGTTGAGATGGTGGAAGTCCTTGACTCGACCCCCCACGTTGTTCAGGACTTCCTGAGTCATTGCTCTTTGGACTGAGAAAGGCATCACAAGCCATGATCATCATAG
This sequence comes from Breviolum minutum Mf 1.05b.01, assembly GCA_000507305.1. Lineage (NCBI taxonomy): Eukaryota > Dinophyceae > Suessiales > Symbiodiniaceae > Breviolum > Breviolum minutum. Next base: position 21,858 of record DF241270.1, on the reverse strand, counting down.
AAGGGTTCCTGTGACTGAGAAAGCGGGATTCAACATAAAAACATGTACTGCATATCTATATATATATATATATATAGATCTATCATNAAACATGTACTGCATATCTATATATATATATATATATAGATCTATCATGATCTATTAAATACGTCCCAACCGGGGAACATAACACAAGCAAACAAGACCTGGACAAATGTGCTCTTCAAAAAGCTAGATTGTGTCGTATGTTTGGAAAAACATCGTTCTTGGCTGCCAAAATTAGGAGGAAATGAAACGGAACATAACTGCCGTGAACTACATTGTTGTACACCTGCCATGTGCCTACCCGCAAAGAAAGGACCTCCCCCTGGCCAAAGCCGACTTGTTGTTAGTGCCACCCGAAAAAACGTGCCCTTCTGCAGCTTACATGCACCCACTGGTGTGGGCGGAGTTATATACGTCATACATCATGATACATCTAAACTCGTTCTAGTTCCATTTAAACGCATCTGCTAGGAAAGCTTGAGTCCGAGTATCGCCCCCACAGTCCACTTGCTTGTACCTTCAAATATCGGCATATATGCTGAGCTCGTTTTCAATTTTCACAAATCCTTCAAATCAAAGCTGTCTTTGCTGCAACTTGCACTTGTGTGGAACGTAATAGCATCTGCAGCTCGCCTTGCAGACAATGTCTGCACAAATTGTTTCCTCCATTCGGCTTTGTACCTAACCAGGAGAACTAACAAACACGAAGCCTTCCGGAAACCGGAAAGTACAAGTCATGGGTATCCTGAGCATCATGGGTCACATACTTGCATTGCTGGCAACAAAGCAGCAAAAGCCGCTACGCGTCCAAATGGATGAGTTCACTTTGCCGCCTTGGCAGAGGCAAGAAAAGAAACTGGAAAGCTAATTTTTAAGGTCAACTAGGAAAAGGGAAGACATTGTGCTTGCACAGAATTGGCACAATCATTTAGCATCGGTTTGCCCTGTATAGTGAGCTGTTGTTTTAGCCAAAGGCAAACGGAGATAACTCGACAACAAGTTCAGGAGATAGCATCCCTCATCGCAAGCAATGCAAAAAGTCATTCTTCCAAAGGACTCTTGAGTCCTCTTTGTTTGCTGCTTACTTAGTCAAGCCATGGCTCTTTGCAATATATTCCTTCTTGTTTTTACTCCCAGAACTGTAATCAGGACAGGCCGTAAATTGCTTGATGTCTTGACAGCCTGCCCAGCTTTGAATTGCATTTTCTGCTGTCTTAGACAACAGTCTGGCTTGGATAGGGTGAATTGGAAGCCCTTGTCACATTTTTTTTGTGGCTGGCAGCTTGCTCTTTTACTTTTCTTCTGGATCGCTCACTTCGCAGGAATGGATGGAGCAAAGCCAGCAACATAATTGGGCGGAAAAATAGCCCAATAGCAAAACACAATGTCACAATGTGAGCGCTTGAGAAGAGCTGTCTTACGATGTGCTTCAAGCCTTTGAAGCTGTTGCCAATCTTCGAGCTTGGCTCCTGACCTAGTCTTTCTGCATGCAGCGCCAAAACATCGTGAACCTGGCGAATGCAATCGTCCCAGTTGTCCAATCTGGTCGATGCTCTTGCGAGAGTGTCAGGACTGACAGGTAGCCTCGTTGTTGAAGATCCACAACGGGATTCGCCTTTAAACTGCAATCATATGACAATCATGTGGCGATCCCAGCCCTGCTCAAAACGAATCTGGCAAGTGTGACGTTCACCAAACTGCTTCATCAACAGAGCTTAGTCTAGTACATAATATAGCATTATTATAATATATATAATACAAATTCATATAAGACATATTGGTTCATAAAATCAAAAGATCTGAACAGTAGACTGGCTTTAAGTCTTGGACGTATGTATGGCGGGGTCCACATCTATGTGGTCAAAGGAAATGCACAAAGGCACCTTCCCAACCTGGCTTCGTGCCGTATCGTGCCGCACGCAGCTGGCAGTGGATCTTGTACATCTTGTACTAAAAATATCAAAAAAATCCGAGCCACGTTTTGGGTATGTCTTGCACAAATCTTTAGACATCTTTAGACGGACAAGTTTTAGAAGTTGCTGAGCAGTTGAGGCTGCAGCTGGAGGTCTGAAATTTTCACCTCTCGCATGTTCCAATTCACACTTAGACACACATTCGATATGGTCCAAACTAATTTTCGATTTTTATACTACTAAAACATTACAAGCACCTCCCAGCCGAATGATTCGGATAGTGACCATGCATGATCATGTTGTGTGGTACCAAAGGTACAAGGAAATCATTCCTACGTTTTACTGGAAAAGACTTGACTGGCTTAAATGAGTCAGCTTCATCAATGCATGGGATGGACGCTGGCTTAAGTGAAACGACACATGAAAGTCATAAATTCCATACTGGGGGCCTGTGAAAAACACGAGCTTTGAAGTTCCGGAGAGAAATTGACGAAAGCGAGTCCCAAACCTCAGCGTGGCGAACTTCACGAAACGGATTTGCTGACGTGATTCCGCAGCTCCGAGGTTTGGGCATGCTGAACACGATCACATCTGGGCTCGCCTCAGCCATAACTCAGCTAGTTGGTTGACCTGAAAAAAACATTGAGATCCTACATATCTACGGACATCTACACTTCATCCAATCAAAAATAAGACCCAAACCAAAACATCAACAATGTCCACGTCCTTCAGATTTGTCTCAAACCAGTCCTTGCGGAAAGGTGCGGAAAGAAAAGCATCATTTTCCGGAATTGCTGCAATGACAAGTGAACTGCAGTTTGTCCTAGCCTTGCGAAACCATTGATCGGAGTTATCCTTCAGAAAGTTTCCAACAAAAAAACATGCATCATGTGAATCATGTGTCATCCATCATCTGTTTCTTTATGTTTCTTTAGCATCTTTGAATCTTTTGGAGACTCGGACCTCCAGTGCTTCCCCTTCACATGCCATGTCCCAAGTCTCGTCTCTTGCCTCGAAGCCAGGCCAAAAGTCGATGAAGGCAAGACGCTTCCGAACGCTCCTTAGTTCGTGACAAAAAAAATCAAACACAAAGGACATCAAAGGACAAACATGAAAAACAACAACATAATAAACAACTTATCACTTATCACTTATCACCTCCCCAAAATAAAACACTTCTATTCAAAACATGCTAAACCATGTCAGACTAAGGCCTGGGCTTCCTCGCTTCTGCTGACTGAGAAACTGGCCTTACAAAACTAGTGGTTCTCGTCAATTGCTACTGCTATCGAGAAGTCCTCTTGGACTCAGGATTTACATATTATATGTATGTACAAGTATATATAGATACTCTGTACATATTGTAATTGTCTCATATTGATGGATTTCTGATGATTTCTGCTTCTTGTTGACTCCTGTTGTTTTGTGTTGCATTTCATGTGTTTGAGACATTGATGCATATGATGCATTAGCAAATTCTACAAAACTCTGAGAAATTGACGAAGGCCATGGACTCACATGGGACTTTGGCTCAAGCTCCACCTGCACGTGGCACTTGTGATTTCGAGCCTTGGAGCCTTGGAGTCTCGCAAATGCGCCTGGGCTTTGCCACAAACGGCCTTGCAAAGAACGGACGAAGATGAGAAAAACAATGACGATTCATCTGCCAATCTGATTGAATGATTGTGACAATAGATAATGGTATGACAATGACAATGACATCGGTATGTTTGGTAAAAATCATCTTCAAGAAACATCAACAGGCCTTGTGGGATGGCCAGGCTTTTCGGAAGCACTCCACACCACAGTATCGTACCGCCTTGACTGATTCCAAACATGACAAGACATGGCCACTCAGAAACTCACAAAACTTGGTGCTCTACCTTGCAGCGAGAACATGCAAATTCTGCATTTGAAGATCCACAGGCCCTACACCTCAAACAACGCCAACTTCAAAAACTCGTAGAGATACGGTAGATGATTTGATTTAGCGTTGTTGATTGATATTTGATATATGGTTTAAAATGATTTAAGGTAATGTGACAATCTCAATCCAGAGATCAATAACTATTCATAAATATCCCATCAGAAAAACACCTGCAGTTCTCCCATGTGCATGCATACTACATGTCCAGCCCAAAGCTGAAAACCAAGGTCGAAGCTGGTTTGCCATAGTGAGTAGGCTATCACTCTTAACATGGTGCGGAGTTTATGCGCCAAGATGTTCTGAAACCAAAATTTGCAGAATTCAGAAACAATCCAGATTGATTGAGACCTTCCTATCACCTCCTCTTCACCAAATAAGGTCTTGGAAACTCCCAAATTACTATCCCACAAGGCAATTTCACCACTTTGTCAAATCGTTTCCGCATAGTTTGACCTCCGCATTTTTGCCTTCCAATTCGGACTGGCTCTATTGGCCATCGAGTTTGGTGAAGCTTAGGGCAGCAGCGATTTCGGCACCTAAACAGCAGCAAGGAAGCATAGAAATTGATTTGGGGTCAACAAGTTGAATCATTGAAAGGCTTGGTCTCAAGATATTTTCTCTTGTTTTCAGAGTATTTTCTGGTATTTTCTCCACACAATCCCAAGGGGTGGAAACTCAGCCGCTACATGTTCCACGGTGTTACAAGCCAAGTCTCCAAGTCCTCCACCACGATGACCACAACCGGGTGGCAGGCCCTCCAAAACACGAACAGTCACTGGTGCTGCAGTGGTGCTTTTGATAATCATTTTGGATCGGAGTTGTGTTGCGTTTTTGATGAAGCAATGGCCTCGGCGGGCTCACAGAGCTCCTCCAAACTGCAGCCTGTGCACAGTGCATGTTGAATGTTTTGTATACTATCTAATGTTTCATCTCAACATCATCTAAAGTAAACAGTCGTACAATATGAACTGAGTTCTAGGTTCAAAGGAATCAAACTCAATGAATAAAATCAAAATAGACATCATTTACTACACACGACCGGATCATAGTTGCAAAGCCAAACAATGCGCCTCAATCCTTTTCAAGCATACACAAGACACAAGCATACATGATGCTGGACTACAGCAAAGGTACAACATCCCTTTTACATGTGCATGATGGTGCACCGAGGCGACTTTCAAAACAAATCAAACTCAGCTCAATAAATGACCCAATGATTTCTCGAGAGACCTCGAAACTGAAACGATTTCCGAAAATCTAGGAATGCCTAGAAGCCTTCAATTTAATCCGTTAATTACTCTAAATTACTATCAAAGGAAACTTCTCAGTTCCTTGAGATTGGTTTGCATTTGGTGTCTGTGTTTGAACGTCAACGACAAACCTTGATGCAGGTTCTTTGAAATGCACGGAGGAGGCCACAAACGGATCATTTGAAATCATTTACTCCATTGTATCATCGCGAATCGGAGACCATCAGATTTTGCCAAAATCTGCATCAACGAACAGGTTTTCTTTGAAGCAACGCTGCACACCTGCTTGCAAGAGCGAAGCCGCCCTGGCAAACTCGGCATGGATGGATCGCCAAACCTTGGCAAAAACAGTTAAAATCATATAAAATCATGTCCTTTGACCTGTGCTTATAATTTGAAGTCATTTAAGTGGTTTTGATGGTCATGCCCGATATGATTTGATGGTATTTCAATGCCTGGGTCTTCCGCGCGTCTGGCCCAACGTGGCAAAGTTAAGGCCGAGGCCACCGTCGTGAAGGGATTCACATTCTTGCCCGTGAGAGGACACCTGTAGACTGTAGAGACTGTAGACTATAGCGGGGTGCTGTCTACAGGAATCACAACATATCACAACCCTCTTAGTTGTTAAAACTGTTAACCAATCCAAGCAAATCAAAGCATTCCCATCCTGCCTCATCACAAGAATCCCAAGATCATTAAGCTCTTGTGTGGCATCGTAGACATAAACAGTCTGGCCATCACCGTCCTCTCCACCACCAAATTCCTGCTACAGAAAATCTGACGTTGTGTCATTCACTTGAGAAGCTTTGTCTCTTGGAAGTGCTCAAAGAAGCTGACATCATTAGACACCCCTCTATGTAATGTATGTCAGCTGTATTAAAAGGAACATAATATATACAGTCTATAGCCAAATCTATGTAATGATGAATACAATCATCACTAATCAATGATAGAGTCATAGCTGTGTCTTGCTAGACCCTCAAAATGTCCTCTTTTTTTTCAGGGCAATTTTCTTTTGTGAGCCACAAACATGCTTTATTGCTCACGGATTGGTTTTCACATGATTTCCGATAAACTGTGCAATATGTGAATGTAACGTATGTCAAGACTTATATACGTATACACATATTGTCGGACATATCATATTGTATACATGTACGTACGTACATGTACATTGTGTACGATGCACATTGTGCTGATTACCTGATATTCCTAGAAAGTAGGCATCCGTTGCTTAACAACAGAACAAGCTATCAATGGACACAGTTGTTCAGGTCGGAAAAAACAAATGGCAGGCAGGATCTTCTTTTTGACATCTCGTACCAAGTTCTTGCAGCCTGTTGGTAAACATCTGCACTAGCATCTACAGTCTTCTGGATCTGCCGGTGATAACCACCACCCATAGTGATAACCAATGGAATTCTGTTTGCAGCAGCGAGGGAATAAATGAAATCATTTCGCTCTTGAAGTCCCTGGCGTGTAAGTGCAAAACGTCCAAAACGATCACCCGCAAGGCCATCAACTCCAGCTTGAAAAATGATGATTTCGGGCTTTTGAAGCTTAATCAGTTTTTCAATCGGCTTCAAAGCAATTAGATATTCGTCATCATTGCAACCATCTGGCAAATCAACTTCAAAGTCGGAGGGGTATCGGGTTGAGAATGGATATCCCTTCTTCTGATGGATGGACACAGTGTAGACAGAATCGTCACCATCAAAAATCTGTGCTGTTCCATTGCCCTGGTGTACATCTAGATCAATGACCAAAACTGAAGAAATGCCAAACTCAAGCTGTGCCAAACGGGCAGCAACTGCGATGTCATTGAAGACACAAAAGCCTTCACCTTTGTCGGAAAAAGCATGATGTGTACCACCAGACACTGCTCCACTCCAAATTCCACTACTTAAGGTATGCCTCAACGCAGCAATAGTTGCACCCAAACTCGCCAACGTCCGAAGGACGTAGGCTTTCATTGGTGCTTCTCTGAAGCCAACTCGTCTTCGCATTTCATCTGTTGCCATTCCAGTGAAGATTTGCGTTACATATTTCACATCATGAGCAGAACAAACCTCCTGAAATGTAGCAAGGGGTCCTGGTAGAACCGAAAAGTGTTCTTGCAACATCTCCCGCACTAGTTGGTATTTGTCTATAGGGAATCGATGTTGTGCTGGCAACTGCAAGTCAGCCCAGTCGCTGGAGAAAAAACACACCTCGTCACAAGCTGGCAATGGCGACTGATGAGCAAACACCTCCTGCGGCAATTCCAGGGGATTCGTGGGATTGACCACTGCTCGCCATTGGATCCAGGTGCGTCTATGCAAACCACAGAGACTTCTCGCAATCGTCAATGGCTTCATGCGAACATGGCACAATGCCACACCCTTATGAAACAAACAAGGACAAACAGAGTTAATTACCGTCGGGAATATGCTCATATTATGTTCATACATTCTCAACCATGAAGCCTGACCGCCCTAGGACGACGGAAATACAACATCACTGTATTGCAGTCTACCATGTCTGCAAAGGAAAGCATGTTTGGGCAAACTTAGTTCAGCTCTATTTAGAGCCTACACAGCAAGTCTGGCCACTACACAAGACACCAAGACGTTGAGGAATCACATCTAGCTCATTTAAAGACTGGTCAAAAAACATCGAGAGAAGAATGAGATCAGTTAGCACTTCACAATCATGGACGAGTGCACTGCCTCACGCCCCCACAGTTCGAAGAAAGCAAGCAGGAGTTCACCCAAACTTTCCTTGCAATGCACAATCTGCTGGCAAGGCTACTGAGACTACCAAGAGAAGCAAAGTGAAGCGGGTCCTGATTCATGTTGAGCTGTGGAAATCTCTGATCCTGATCAATCCAACTATTATAGTTCAGGTCGATTCAAACGTGATTGGAAATTCGCAGAATGCTGTGGAAGGGACCTCTTTGATCATTGCGGGATCTGTCAGAAAAGGCCTCAAATTAAGCAAGAGCCAGAAGAAACTCCAGTTTTTCGAGATGATTTTAGAACCGCTTGAACGGCCGTTGAGCTTTGGACAAAGACCGCAGTTGCCCAGTGCTTTCATCCTGTCAACATCATCGATCTTCACTGAGATCCTTGCATTTATTTCAGCTTATTCTGATGCTTCGCATGATTCCAATTTTTCCAAATTCCACATCATCTACTCAGAATACGAACACACCCATTCATGATCAGTCTCAACATGACTGTCGGACCATCTCTGGCTCACTGAGGAAATGGTTCACTGCTTTCGGAGCCTGTCGATCATATGACATGACATTTACTGCTTATCACTTGGCAATAAATTCGATGAAAAGAAACATGCATGAGCACATGATACATGCCTCGGTCCCAGAAGACTCTGCCCCTGAGCAAAGCGCATTTACCGTTTTCACACCAACAAAGTCTGCTTCGACTATGGAACCCTCGAACTTGAGACAAGGCTTCGTGTGAACAAAGCTAGTAAATCTTGATGCGGTTAAACTGGTAAACGTGGTTTGACGTGATGCTGCTAGTTATTGTCGGATATTGTAGGCATCCTGTTGGCTCCAATGGGTTTTTGACCCCGTTGAATCTCCGAGACAACAAGGAAGCGCCGTTGTTGTCATGCTGACACAGCCACCTTCAGGTAGCGAATCCTTGAGGATGTCAGTAACCAAAGGCAATACCGGTGGATCTCGCAGTTGAAGCGAGTAGAAAAGTTGCCTCAGATGCTCTGAACACCAAAAAATGTTCCGAACTGGAAAGTAAAGCACGGGAGAAACACAGGAAACAAATGTTTGAAGATTAGTAAGATCAGTTCAGTTTAGTCAAATTATGATCTTTGAGCCAGGTCTTGACGAGTGTGGCTGTGTGCAGCAAAGGTGCAGGATGAGTGTGTACGTGCTCAGCGTTCCTTCCGATCGATTGTTGATGCGACGCCTCAGGGTTGGCTACCGTGTGGCACTAGAGTTCTGTGAGAGATTCTGAGAGGAAATGACCCTCTCAACTGTCTTACAATTGAAATTTAGAAGTGCATGTCTTTCACCTTCAAACATAGTGAAGGTATGTGAAAGTGCTTGACTACTTCTGGAACATGCTAAGAATGGGTCTGGGATGCCCAATGCTTGATGAAACGGCCCAAGCCTAGGGAACGGCAAGAATAGAGACAAAAAAAGAAAAATTATTTTCTAAACAAGTGAAAACTCAAAACACTGACCCGGAAAAATCTGAGGAACAAAACACCAAGAAAAACATCAAGAACCCTCTCCAATTAGCAAAGCCGTCAATGTCAAAGCCCTCTGCAAGGAATCCTCCAGTCAAGACCGGACATCGCTCCAACAAATCTGGAATTCTCCAGTGCTGCGACCTGAGTATCGTTACGCCATGTCACGCAAGGTGGCCTGCCATTTTTGCCGCGCTCCCAAAAAACAACAAGCTGAGGTGACTGACATTGTTAACGGAGACGTCGCATAAGTCTCGCCCTTTCAATTGGGAAACATGCTTGCGAAGCAAAGGGCAAATTCATGCAAATTCTGGTTCTGCTACTTTGCTGTCTGCAATTCCACTCAATATCGATTGATTCATTTGCGACCTTGTCCATCGTGAATCTTTGCCACCTTGATTCAGAAAAGGTTATGACTTGACAAATGAAATCCAAGAGCTATCATATAGAGTAAACCGACATATCTCATATCTCGATCTTAAAAAGCACTCGGGATACCTTTGGATCCGGGCCGGTACACGGGCCTGCTCTACCAGCTCCACTTGTCCCAACCTCTGACCGTGTCTGGCTTTGGGCATGAGAATGAAGGGCACAGCTCTGTCTCTCACTTGGTGGCACCTCTCCGTGATCGCCAAGCTTCGCGCCAAGCGCCTTTTGCAAAGTTCTGGTGCAGCGAGTGCAATGACGAAATCGCAGCGTCATACACCGCAGGATTATAATATACATCATCTACATTAATACGACACAGTGATACACAGTGCATCTCTTTGGTCCCATAAAAACATGGCGTGTCTTGTGCAGTCTCAGGCGTGATTCTTAAATCGCTCTCTGCAACCCAGCTGCAGCTTTGTCAACCATGATTGCCTGAGCTACCCGCTACCCGTGCTGGAGGTCAAACGATGTCAAATCCGAAACCATCAAATCGCAGGGGCCACAGCTGATTGACTTTTGATATCATATCTCTGAGTCCCAGACTTTTTCAGGCATTTTGGCATGACCAAACAAGCATCAATGTCACTGCCTGCCATGGCAAAGCGAAATGCACTCTGCCCCACTCACAACAGGACGACCATAGCTGTTGGAGATAGATAGGAAGACGGAAGGAAGGCGTTTTCACAAAATCTTGAACGCTTGCTCCCATCTTGCACCCCGCCACAGGCATTTGGAACCAAAGGATTGATGTTGAGACAACCGACTCCACCACTGTCGGTAAACACGACTAAGACTCTATACTATTGGGTTAGGAAAATCTAGAAAAGATCTTTGCTTCAGCAATCAATGGGTTGTTTTTGAAACAAGATCAACATTTAATGGATTGGCAAACAAGCAGGTCAATCCATTCATCCAGAAACCATTTTGACCTGAAATGCAACTTCTGTGTGGCTGGAAAGAGTGGTTCCAAAGCAGTCTTAGGCCATTGCATGAGCCAAAGGTGTGGAAGGTTCCGCCAGAATGCTTCTCCAGCAATGGCTTCAAGGTCGCGTCCTTGTCTCTTCTAAATTGAATTGCTACCAACATGAAAGCACAAATCAACGAATCAGAATCATCATTTTCAGGCAAACCTGACACACTAAGAGAAACACCAACCAATTCCGCAAGTCGGCCTGTTCCTGAAGCAACTGTCACAGCATATCCATGTGGATCCTGCATTCCCCCCTTTGCTATCCCTTGCCTGGGTGGGTCTGAGCTCTGCATCCTGACTTCAATTGGCTCCCTGTTTTAGCCATGGAAAATTGTCATGCCCAACAACGGCACGGCCCACGGCCTTCTGCTCCAGCTGCTGCGTCAGCCAAGCAGCCGAATCGGGAGCTTTCTTAAGCAAAGGAGGCGGCGGTCTGATCCTCAGCTCCGATGATGCGACCGGTCGATGATCTGCGGTGGTTCAGGCGTCTCGGCATCTGCTGATGATCTGAGATTTTCCACTTCGAGAAAGAACGTCCACCTGCCACGTTTCCGCCAAGGCCTGTGATGGCTCTTTTCACTCTGAAGCACAACTTTAACAAGGACCTCTCGAGTGTCAAGTCCAAGTAACAAATAAACTAAACAGACATAAATTGTTTGATAAAAAAGAGGGCATGCCAGTGGGGATCTGGGCTGGGACCAACTGCAAGTGTATGTCTCTTCCAAAAAGAGAAGTTGAAATCCACAAAGTCAATCTGGGATCGTGACGACGAAGCATTCAGCCAAGAGCATCAGAAACTAATCTAGAGTTTGTAAGAAGCATCTCTGTGTGAATGCAAATATTTCACGAATCTCTGAAAACAAGGTGAACAAGGTATTCCAGAAGGATTTTCCATGCTCAGCTTGTGGAGTGAGGTTGTTTGAGCTCGCTATAATCTAACGAAATGTATAATTGTGGCATCGTGGGGTGAACCATGTCTATGATCCCATTCAAACGCGAGCAAGTCAAGCTATCCTGCCTTATTGATGCATGTTTCAAACATTTTCATACCTTTTCTGCTTCATCCGTTTGTCCTTTCACTTGGGCTTGGATAGCGAAGTGGCCCAGGTTGAATACTTGGACAAAAGGCCACTCCATTTGTGGATGTTTTGAGCGCAGGATGTCTGAAATCTGGGAGTTTTTGCTACACTCCTATATAAAAGCAGCTGAAGCCAATAAACGCCGTGAAGGGCAGGACAGTAGCAGAGTCTGTTCACGTTGAGTTTGAAGAATTTTGCAAGTTCATTGTCCCAATGATCATCTTCCCCACCAAATGTTTCTTTTTTGCTCTTCGGCATCCAAATCAATTCACCTCAGCCATGGTGCAAACAGCATCTCTGCAGTGCACCCGAGGTCAAAGAAAAACCCTTGAAGGCTGAGATGGTCACATGACATTGCACGCACACTTGGGGTGGTCTCGGCGAACTGCATGCCCTGGCTTTAGATCCTCGCATCCAAGCTGCACCATGCTACACATTTGGCCAGTGCTACATGTCCAGAAACGAATTTGGATTCTTTCTGAATATGGCAATTGGCATGTCCTGAAGCTCTAGCACTTCGGCCCTCAGTTGAGCAACCTTCCGAAGTAAAGAACACATTGAAAAACGGTGAGGGTTTTTGACTTTTTTTTTGAATCTTTATTTTCCTTTACTTTGCTGTACTTTTGTTAAAACAACAATAATTAAGAAACTTCGGGCGACCCAGGAGATCCATAGAGGTCAAGGATCAGAACCCCCCAGAACTCATTCAATGAAACACATCGCAGACTGTACAAACTGTGATTTCAATTTGTATACGTCTTGATGTATGTTGATGTTATTTGAGGGTTCAGAGTTCCTTGCTTGCCTCGCTTTGTTATGCGTTGTTGGCTGTATGCTGCATGCTAAAACAAAATGCCAGCTAGGGCTATGTAACTTTCCAAGATAAGGTCGGACCTGGGTTTGCAATGCCTCGATAGACTGATCTGATTGACGTTTTGCCTGGCCAACTGAATCCAGCGAAACTGATGCACCGATGACCCTCCAAGGCAAACCAAACACACTCAAAGGCCAAAGATGTTCCAATAAGGGAGAGTGCCTCATTGTGAGTGTACTGCGCTTTTCTTGTGGCCTCTTCAGCCAGCAGTACCTGAACAAATCTTTCAGAAATGGCACACTGTTTTCCCATGTTTTCTCTTTGGCTTGAACAAACGAATCGGTAGGGTGGGTAGGGGTATTGTGCCTAATCCATCACAAATCTGCAAGGTCAGGGAATAACAAAGTCTTCATACCTGAAAACTAGAATAGAAATGCGTTATACTATCATGACCAACAACTCATATCATTTTATGCATTTATTTCATTTATTCAGAGTATCGAAAGAGACCTGATAATCATCCAAGCCGATACAACAAATATCCAAAGAATCCTCACGCCTGCTCCCTGAGCTGCCTCTCGCGCTCGATAGCCTCGTTGGCCTGTGATGGGATCTTTGGTACAGGAAATAGTTCTTTGGATGTTGACATGGCCAGCATCTCAAACTGCTTTGAGATGACTCTAGGGTTTGTTTTCAGGGCAACCGAGGTGGTGACTTGCTGCTGAAGGAGCTCAACCTGCCACAATCAATGCACTTCGTGGCAAACAAGACAGCAAGTTTCTAAACGGCCCAGCCTGACCGTGCAAATGTCCCATTTCCCGACTCCTCCAAAAGGGCAAAAACAAGTCACAAATCAATCACAAGCACAAAGCTCATGCGATATTGGCTGGTACACATGGAGGCCCAGGCTTTTCCATTTGATCACCAGATGTTTCTGCAGCCAAAGCAGCCTCTTGCACAAACCAGCTTTAAATCACTTGACATGATCTTGAATTGAAACCTGTGCAAAACAATATGGGGTCCATTTCATCAACTAATTGAAGTCCTTTCCACGGCTGAACTGAAGCGCCTTGCTTTCCAGCTCGTCTGTGGCAAGCTTCAGCTTTGCCTGTCCAGTGCTCTCCCCTTTCTCTTTGGGGGGATACCAACTTGGCAAGCACAAAATCCCTTGTAGGGTAGATTTAGGAAGATTTCTAGATCCTCAAAAAATCCATCATGCATAAAGCCTTCAAAGCATCACTGTTGCCATCCCATTTAAGGCGAGCCATGCGAGAAGTGCTCAATGCCTGCGCAAACACAAACTCCGCACATCTTTGGCACAAACTAGCAATCAATACTGAAGGGAGCAGTGAGGAACACTTCATGACAGTCGCATGCAGGGATGGCAGCTCATCGAAAATGTCATTGGTGCATATTGATGCTGTACCCATACCAACGTATCACTATGGGAAATCCATATATAAGCCCTATATATAGTGGGTATTTACGGGTTATAATCCCCAAGAATCCCTAGAGAACACAATAAATACCATGGGCACACTGCTAGGGGTACGCCCAATTGTCCCTTGAATGAATGCTTGATTTTTATGGGATCAAAGTAGGTATAAATATACGTCCTCGCCCCACGGACCCCATGGATCCCGTCGATCCGATGGGAAAGTGGTAATTCAGGAAAACCTAAGGGTAGATCCTCCCCAAAAAAGTAGTTTTTGCCAATCCAGGAACGTTACAACACACCCCTGGGGCACACCCCAAATCATCACCCTAGCCAACTATGAAAGGATTCCCTTACAGCCTGTTGGTAAAGGTTTCGACGTGTGTTCCGAAGGTGTGTTGAAAAAACCTTAGGGTCAACTGTTGATGGAAAAAATCTGGCTAAGCAGTCAACACCGCCTCTCTCTGCATCAAAAATATGAATATTGCTCGCAGCAATGAGTCATCTGAAGCTCTCTCTCGAGTTGGTGGGAGGTATATCACAGTGATTCTCATTGCCAGGTGGTTCAGGGTGACATTCTCGATCCTTTTGAGCCCCAAATGATGAAGGTCAATCTTTTAAAAGAGTCATTTTTAAGGTCACCAGCAGAATTGCGTACCTTAATCTTTGAGGGATTTTGGTCGGAGAGAGGTTTTGCATGGAACTACTTGCAAAATGTATGATACACAACCAATGTCAACTATTGTCGAATCTTCCGGTTTTTTACGTTTCTCGGCAGTTTTGATGACGTAATTTCTTAAGTTTGAATGGTCCCTGACCCGTGGCCTAGCCCCTTGTGAAGCCGGAATAATTACAATGAAAATGGAGCAGCCCATCCATCTTTTCTTGAGAATCCAAAAAACAAACTGGAAATTTGAAATTGGCGGCGAATTGACACGCCATATTTTTGGGGAAGGTTTGTGCTTAACTGAATGGATGGCAAGAAGTATTTTCCCCCGAGGTTTATCCCCGAAGAAAACAGCCTCTTCTGGGGTGAGGTTAAGCTCAAATCAGCATTTCCCAATCCACTTAGACTGCGCGAGACGGCCAAACGGGAGCCAAATCAAACCTTCAAAAAACATGGAACAACGGCGTCAATGCTGTCAACACAGTCAGACAGGGCGTCTTTCTACTTCTAACTTCTCATCAAAGGCATTGTCCCCCGTCAGACAGTCGGGGACAGTGATTCTTGTCAAAGAACTGCACCCTCGAAAGGCACCGCTCCCAATGACTGCCACAGAATCTGGGATTGTGATGCTTGCCAAAGACTCGCAATCCCGAAAGGCAGAGTCCGCTATGGTCGTCACAGAGTCAGGGATAGTGATGCTTGCCAAAGACTTGCAATCTGCAAAGGCAGAGCGCCCAATGGCTGTCACGGACTCGGGAATAGTGATGCTGGCCAAAGAACTGCAATGCGCGAAGGCATTGTCCCCAATGGCTGTCACGGACTCGGGAATAGTGACGCTGGCCAAAGAACTGCAATACGCGAAGGCATAGTCCAAAATGACCTCCACAGAATTAGGGATAATGGCAACAGTCATAGAAGTGCATCCGACAAAGGTGCTTCTTGAAATGGTTCTCACCGATGTAGGGATAGCGATGCTTGCCAAAGACACGCAATCTTCAAAGGCACAGTCCCCAATGACTGTCACTGACTCAGCAAGAGTGATGCTTGCCAAAGACGTGCACTTTAGAAAAGCACCGTTTCCAATTTTTGTCACTGACGGTGGGATAGTGGCGCTTGCCAAAGAATTGCAACTTGCAAAGGCATACTCCCGAATGGCTGTCACCGACTCAGGGATTGCCACCTTGACCATCTGATTGCAGTTTCCAAAGGCTCCAGCAGAAATTTCTGTGAGAGAGCAGGGGATGTTAACTTGGAGGAGGCCTTCTGCATGTATGGCCTCTTTTTTTGCGGCTTCAACTTCGTTTCTGCAATAAATTGCAGTCACTTCAGATTCGGCATGCAACAGCCCCGCCGATTCCACTGTCTGATCATCATCTACTAACAATCCGTCAGCCAGGACCTTTACTTTGAGGATTTGGTCCTCAATGGGATCTTCACAATGTTTCTTTTCACGAAGAATTGCCTTCAATTCTTTGATGGTGCTTGCCGGTATGACTTCAACGGTGAGGTCACCACCTTCTAAGGTCTTGACTTTCAGTTCGCGCGGCATGACAGCCATGGCGGCCAGAAAACCTTGAACTTTAAACCGAAGGTTAATGTGTGTCTCGAGATTAATGTAGGTCCATAGACGATACATTGAGCGTTTGGTAAATCGAATGGTTTCTGCAAAAACGTCTTCCCACAAGGGTCGATAGAATGATAGAATCCTTGCGTAGAAAAGCGTTTGAAGCTGACATTCAGCAGTTCCATTTACCCCATCATAATAGTGCCAACAATCCTACCTGAACAAACTTTTCGAAAATTTTCGAAATACACTTCAGGGCTGACTGGAAAATCTATAAACGTCTTGTAATGTTCATTAAGAGATAAATTTCCGATACGTTGCATGTTCCAGTCCGACAATGTTGGGTATCTCATCCTTGAATCAACCATTGGAGGAGTAGGCGCTGGTTCAACACCGCCTCTCCCTGCATCAAAAATATTGAATATTGCTCGCAGCAATGAGTCATCTGAAGCTCTCTCTCGAGTTGGTGGGAGGTATATCATAGTGATTCTCATTGCCAGGTGGTTCAAGGTGACGTTTGAGCCCCAAATGTTGAAGGTCAATCTTTTTAAAAGAGTCATTTTTAAGGTCACAAGCAGAATTGCGTACCTTAATCTTTGAGGGTACAGGTTAGCGTGCTGCAATAGTGCAGATTGTTCTGAGAGAATACATAGAGTACAAATCAATACAGAAAATCTCGCTCCTCTCGCACTGCCCGCAGGATGGGCTTTGCTGGAAGGTCAGCATCCAGTGTATTAATTAATGCCTGCAGGATGCAACATGATACAGTAGAGGGAACTGGCCCAAATTCAACTTCAATCATAGAAACAAAACCTCAAACATCCTGAAACTCTGATTTAAACATAGTAACAGTCTAAACATATTCAAAATGGTTGGACGTCAAGAATCAGAAACACTGAACGCCCATACCTCGGATTTTGGATCAGTTGGATCCGCGGCCCGGTCCTTCAGTGCTCTCATTCGATTTCAGGCATAGAATTGTGATGAATTTCGGAGCTTATAAAGAATTCATTATCAAATATCAAGATATCCAAGATATCAAGAAATATCAAAATGGCCGAAAACATTCAGAGTTATTTTGAAAAAAAACACATCACCTGGTAGCTTGTAATCTTGGAAATCGTCCTGACATAACCATGCTGACCAGTCAGCACCTGGCCAAATCACAACGACTCCAACAGGTTCTGGGCAATGCTACAAAACTTGTGATGCAGCTGGTGTAGTTTCATGACAATCGGCTACCAACCTATTGATTCATTTTCCGTTGCGGCACACCCTTCCAATGTCAGGCCTGCTTGGTTCAGGTGTGCTTCTGCCAGTTCAGCATTCAGTCTTTCCACTGCCTGCTATAGTAAGCTCCATCAAGCTGATGCTCCGACCGATACATCTTCATTCATTTCATTTTCCCAAATATTCCATGCCTTCTCTTCATCTTTGACCAATGCCTTCAGGTCCTTTGCACCAATGACAAGTCAGGCCATGGGTAGCAACCAGACTTGATGTCAGTGCCCGGGTCAGTGCCCCTCCTTCCAATGCTCAACTTTCACTGCGTTATCTCCAACAGCACGGCTTCTCCACTCTTCCCGGAGGGATCTTCGACATTCCTACGAAAAAAAATACAAGGAATGGCTGGATGGCTGGATGGCTGCAATTTGAACTCTCCACATCCATCAAGACACGGATCATCAATATGATTCAATATGCAGAGTGCAAATAGCATTTTTGAATGATGACCAATCCGCACAATCCTTGGAATGAAATCTAGAGTAATACCTAGTAATACCTAATATCTCTGCAGTCTCTACCCTTGCTGTTGGCAGGCGGGTTCTTTCTCACATCTCAGCTCAACACCTTCAAACTTGCTGATAGATTCTCATCAGAAACGGGCAATGGCCTCACTGGCTACAAGAAGGACACTCTTAGCTTGTCCTACCTGTGTTGACATCTGGAAATGCTCAAGAAAAGTCTCATCCGTCCGTACTATACATGATATGACACGCATTGGTTTTCAATCACCATGAAATTATGGGAACCTGCCGCGAGCCACAGGAAGAGGTGCTCCTTCTCGAACCTACAAGCGGCATGTCCACTGTATCATGACCCGGATGAGTCACTTCATATCCATGGATCCAGTTCATGTTGCACATGCCGCATTGAATCTTTCACTTTCACAGTAAGTACCTGGAAGTGACCTTGCCAGTGGCCTTGCGGAATGCTTCCAACGCTCGCTCCCGGAGCTCAGCTGAAAGGTCATCACAGGCTGAATGCTGAACCTGCTGGATTGGTCTGCAAACATGTGCCAACTGCGAAGGCAAACGGGCAAGGCCTGGTTCCAAGCACTTACAACATTCAGAGCCTTAGAATGCAGCAGGGTAGCTGTGGTGTGTTTTCGTCAGACAAAATCCACTCAGCATTCATGCAACTCAGCACGCTGAGCCTCCAGGCACTTCCTTCATTGAGTGCTGCGACTAGCTTTCGAAGCATTGCTGCCCAAGTGCCAGCACATACAGGTTTACCTTCAAGCATGATTGAAGGCAATTTAAATAAAATGCGAATATCCTATTCTTGGGAAGCCATCTCAGATGCGACAAACTGATGCAGAGCCAGGAAGTCTAAGTTAATTCAGACAGATACCTTTAGCGGCGGTGTCGTCATTCAGTGCCATTTGATTTTCAAAGTCACTTGTCTGCCTTGGATGGTCTTCGGCTGCGCTGCAAGACCTGAAGGTCTCAGATCTGCGAAGTGTTAACCAATGGAAGCCAAGCAAGTGCAATGTGAATTGAGCTCTGGACGAAGGAGTTGTGTCTGCAGGTCCTCACTCAAAACGAAAGGGCATTGTATCTTCCAAAAAACATTTTCTGCCCAGCAAATACACTTCAGTCAAATTCACATCGACAAATTTGCCTGGAAGCTTCGACGGAATTCTGGGCGCAATTGCTGAAAGGGCACCTGCATCAAATCATCAAATGCCACGTCAGTTTCTCGGATGTATTGCGACGATGCGAGGTGCATGGATGGGGCATTCGCTTCCTTGCTTCAACTGCTGCCTCTTTGTTTCTATAATAAACACTCCTGTTGATCCTTGTTGCCTCACATTACCCTAGACAGAAGGATGATCTGCAAGTCATTGGGACAAACTGGACAATAAAATTCTGCACTGCTCACCTCTGATAAATGGCGAAGCTGCTCTTCTTCCTGGCATGAGACATGTCATTTCAACGGCTTGTTGAGCTTTGTTGAGCTCCTTTCAACACAAGCTTTCGAGCTATCATGAGCTCAAGTTGACAAGCGAGCTGGGAAGAACAATGACTGGCTGGCAAAGAGTTGCACAGCTTCGTCGTGGGAAGAACCTCGAAGTGCATCACATCGCACGACTGCGTAAGCCATGAAAGGGCTGGGGCCAGGACCCCAATAAAGTTTCTCGCACCTCTCTGGCCTAAGTGGTCAAACAATTTTGTGATTTCACAAGAAATGTCTCGATGCTGTCCATACGTGCTCAGGATGCTCTCAGGCCATTGCAGCTTGTGATCGCTTACTGTCTGTTCCTTCTGGAGGCGCTTTTCGCAGTGTAGACTCCAAGTACCTGAGAAGACTCTCTGTTCCAATTCCATGATTTCGCAGTTTCTATAGACAATGAGTCAAAGGTCTGCGAACAGACAAACGACCTTCAAGATTGGATGCCTTATTCAGATTAGCTGCCCCATTATTTTTCTAAAAGTTGACATCCCATTGACAGATCTTTACCGATCTATGCACCTATTGGCACTATTGATGAATGTCCCATTTGGCTTTCAAGGCCCACATTGTCCAAACACCGAGGCACTCATCAGGAGTCATTCTGCGGCCCTCCTCATCAACAAGTTCCAAAAGAAAGTCTCGCAAAAGCCACCTGGAAAGCAGATTCAATGGTCTGGAAAAAACATGTTAAAGATTTAAAGTATTCAAACATAATTTAGACATATTTAAACATTCACCTGCATGCTGTCCATAATTCTTTTGGCCAAGCCACAAGAGTGCTGGCTTGCTCGTATCTTGCCCATCTTCCACGTGATTCGCAATGCTGCAAACCAGGGACAGGGCATTGAACAGACCCTCGCTCAGGACACCCTGAACACCGAAGCAATGATGAGATCAAAATGATGACGTGTCAAAGTATCATCGCAATGGTCGACGTTGCAACAGTCATGTCACTCTCAATCCCCATTGACACTACTCCAATGGAACATACTGATGACTCGATCAACCGTATTTTTGCGACGTGTTAATGGCCACATCTATGATGTCAAGGGAATCAATCAGAACTGTACACTGTACACTTTGGTTTGTCTGCCTTGGTGTTGAGCAGAAAGACTGAAGAAAGCCTCGAAGAACGGGCTGACTGCCGCAAATTGAACCCCTAAATATCAAGCTGCCTATTTATCAAGAAAGCATACATCAATACGTAAAAATATAGTAACATCTATCAACATATCAACTACCCTGTACTATATCAACATACACTGTATCAACATACGGTCGATAAGGTATACAATAAATGGTGTTTCAAAGCATGCGGTATCAACCAATATCAGCATCTATCTACACAGTATAAATATACAATAATATACACATCGACCTTTGCTGTACCAATCCACGTCCTACAATAGACATCAAGCATCATTAATCAATATGCATGGGCATACATCAGCATACAGCATATATCTTCAACCACATATGTCAACATACTAGTACGTCGTGCACAACATATGATGCAACATATATCTTCAACAACACATGAGGACTCACGTGCCAACATGCATCTTCGTACAACATACATCAACACAATAACATACATCTTCAGCAGCATATTGTATCTTCAGATTTCAACAAAAATCAAGTAGGAAGGCGTCAAACTGCAGACCTTTTTTTGCATCCAAAGCACAGCATGCACAAGGACATTAGCTTGGCATCCCGGGTCTTGTCAGAGTCAGTACTGCCAAAACCCTCGCAGTCCTTGGGACAAGACATTGTCAAGGCATTCAATCAGCAACTGCAAGGTGAAACAAGTATCATTCACATTCATTCACAAATATATTTACATGAGCATACTCAGAGGCCGTAATTATCCCAGGTGGGCACTCTCGCACTTAGGGCTTGACCAAGAAGAGAAGACTAGGGCTGTCGGGCCCTGTTGACAATCAAACGTTGTCACGTAGAAGCATCCATCAAACTAATATTAAATGATATCCGCCGACCCCTCGCTAAGGGGGAGCGCGCCTAGGAGTTTGGTCTTCAAGTCTGAAAGCATTGGCTTGCAGGCTTGCGAGTCTTTCGTTGTGCAATGTAGCGGTACGGCTTTTTGTCCGTCTACCGCGGCCTTTTCTTGTCTTTAGAGGGTTCCGTAGGCAACGTTTCGGCCTTTTTTGCGCCTGCGGTTTCGCAGCGTTTTGGGCTGTTTTGGGCTCTGATCCTGCTGGTGTTTCGGTCTTTTCGGCTCTGAGGCTGACGAGACTTTGAGCAGCTATTGTTAGCACTCCACGCTCCTGCTTGTGATTTGCAATGCTGGACGCAATCTTTATTTTCTGTTCA
>DF241269.1:0-80820 GCA_000507305.1 Breviolum minutum Mf 1.05b.01 | reverse complement strand
TCAGAAGATTTGTCAGAAAGCATGTCGAAAGATATGTCAGAAAGAATATCAGAAGATATGTCAGAAAGAGTGTTAAAAGAATTTTCCGAAAGAATGTCAAAAGATATGTCAGTTTGTCAGAAGATATATCAGAAGATTTGTTAGAAAGAATGTCAAAAGATATGTCAGAAAGAACGTCAGAAGATTGCTTCGAGTCAGTCTGCGAAGTTGAGAGTAACAGAACACATTTCAGGAAATGAGTTGTATGTCTACCCTCACCTGACCCGATCAGGCTGACATAAGTCCGATGGATGCGGCAGCCTATCTGAGTACTTCAAAAAAGGAACATCGTGACCAAAGCCCATCTCACTAGTATCACTAAGCCAAGGAAACCTGAAATCAATGTCTATTCTTCCCATCATATTCTCAATGATAACCCTCACCTGACAACCTCCACCCAACATGTCATGGTGGGGATCACTCGAAGTAAAGTAATTTATTATTTTTTCTTAAAATTTTCGAAATATCAAAAAATTACCAAGACAAGGTATTTATTAATCTTATTAGCTCTTAATATTAGTTTAACACCGCGATACTTGCCATTATAAAAATCATACACCCAAATTATCATAAATATTTATTTATATAAGGGATCGGCAAAATAAAAAGGCCTGAAAGTGAACTATCGTTGGAGGCTTCGCTTTTGGCGTTCCGGCTTCGCTTTGCAAAATTTTTGATAATTTTGTTTATCATAGTTGAACAATCTTTATAGGAAATCAAGAGATGCACAAAAATCCCAAATGCGGATTTATCAAATCAAAAATACATTTCTTTTTACAAACTCACATCGAGGATTTCAATACCATGTATGATGTATTTGATAAGGATATTTTGCCAGCAATATGCAAAAAAAATAGCATCAGGCCTGGTCCGTAGTAGGTCTGGAATTTGTATGTGTTACTTAGATCCATAGGGGTTATTCTGCATGTCACGTGCAGCTGCTTCATTCAAAGTTAGACCAGGTCTTATAAAGGGATGTTTTTTTGAAATTAGGCTTCGCTTTTCGCTTCACTTAGGCTTCGTTTTTAGTCTGCTTATACACTGTAGATTTTCCTAAAATAAATGACGAGAATAAAACTATAAATTTTATATTTTAGCTGGGCATAGGCTCCGTACAGCCAAGATGCAAATTAACCCAAATAAATAATCAAAAAAATGCAAAAATAAAATCGCAAATACATGTCAAAATATAAACGGGCCTATTCCTAAAATCCTTTTCATTGTATAAAAATATAGTATATAGATATATAGGAAATATAGTTTTGCTTTTAGTATTCCGACTTCGTTTTACAAAATTTTTAATCAAATTATAAGAAAAAAAATCCATCCCCACAAAAAAAACGAAGAGTTAAACCTTTTTGCTAATATTTTATATAAATATTTTGTTTTTTTTTTTTTCAAAATCTCAAATATAATATATTAAAACCTTATCATTTTTTTAGGAAAGTCATATCGGTTATTTTTTTTTATTTATTTACATATTCAATATTATTTTCAACCCCTCCCTATGAAATTAGTCTTTGTTTATATTAACCGTAGGTCATATATATTTTTTTAATAAAATCTTAAATATTATATATTTTTTTAATTTATTTTTTTAAATCTAAATTATTTTTATTCGAATATATGTCCATAGTTTTTCATCTTTTCCTCCTGTAACAAGATGTATTTTCGGTCATTATATTAATATTCTTTGCGCAATTCGCCGTTTTAGGGGGAGGACAAAGAGTACACTTCGCGACCCAGCCTCGCTGATTGGTGGCAATCCGTAACAAATTGTGGAAATATCACAATTCAACTGGTACTACGCTTTAATTTCAACTATGTGACTTCATAGCTCACCATGTAGTCTGAAGACACATGGAAGAACATGTTGTTTCTGTTTGCAAACAGCTCCATCTTAAATGATCATTGATTATTGATTAAAAATTTCAATTTTTCTTACGACTCATGAGCTCAAACCTTGCCTACCTGGCACTAAAAAAACATCAAATATTACAACTTGAAAAAAACACCGGAAAAACTCGCCATAAAATAGTTTGATGGATATTTGCAGAGAAGCCTCCGCATCCACATCTTAACCCCTCCTCATTGGTCCATATCTTCCAAAATCCTTGACCTCAGCGAATGATGTTTCCAGCAGTGATTCGTTGTTTTGTTTCACGTTTTTGGATGACTACCTGACCACCCATGCAGTCCAGCTAAGATATAAGAACAGGAAAAGGAACCCCATGCGTTTGATGGTGCTTTATCATGGTAAATGATGGCAAATTTTGATCACGTTCAACTCCATTGCTGAAATGGTAGCAAATTAGCAAACAATACTTGGGGTGAACTTAGACTTGGCCTGTTTAGGTTTGATGGAGATGCCCCTTGCAACAAAATTCAATGAAGTTATAGTTAGCGCTTGTCAAATTGTTGACTCGCAGTAAAACAAAAAAATATATATATATATATACAGGTGTATTTGATCAACATTGCTAACTCTGATTTTTGGACTTGTATTTACTCAATCAATCTGAAGCCCTCTTGACCGATGTTTTCCTAGACGTCAGATGTTAAAAATATTTAAAAATCTTAAAGTCTCACCAAAGCGATGGATGCTTTCGGACGGTCATGGCTGAAAGCAAAACCAGAACAAAATGGACGGACGTGACTTTCCCAGCGCCAAGAACTCTTCAATTTCAGGTCTTGCAGCTCAGCCCTGCATTGCTTATCCTCAGCCAATCCCGCCTAAGCTGCCCTACAGCCACGTCACTTTCACCTCACTTCAGTGCGGTGGGGCTGTGGTGAACATGTGTTTCATTGTCACGTTTTCAAGGTTTGTACTGCTGGAAAAAGGTAATTGTCAAATAGCAACAACAACAACAACAACAACAACAACAGCAACAGCAACAGCAACAACAACAGAAATCAGCTTTGAATAGCCTCAGTTGCTACACCCAATGATACTGTTTCTGGCCTTTGGAAGAACTCCAGCCAACCAATTTGGGATACAAAGCATACCATCTGGTTGGACGGATTTTGTCCATTGATAATACTTGGGGATTTGCAAGGCTTTTTCAGCTGTGAAAAGGTAATCCAAAACGAAATTGGCACTTGTTACAGTAAGTGGAGAGTAGCAAAAATGAACAAAGAAAGGTTGGCATTTCACGATATCCAAGGCTGCTAGCGAGAATTTCCTGTGACCCGGAATGCCATCCCTACACACATAGATGCGTCGTTGCGTGTGACAAAGAACCCAATGAATCAAAATTTCTACAACCTAAGTCATCGTCTGGCAATCAAAAATCGCTCGCGGGACATGGCCCCTTCCAGTAGGACAATAAAATCCAGCATACAGCATACGTTATTAGTTTGCCAAAGTTCTAATGCTTTTGGTTTCCCGACCCGAAACATGAGCCGCGAACAACAAAAAACTGCGAAAAATCCCAGCCGACACTTTGTTCTCTGCATGATTCCTGTGGATTCCCATATGACTTGCGCTCCTTGAATCCTTCCCGAACTTCCCGGGTTTATGGATCCGCTGGCGGTCCAAGAAACATGAATGCGAGAAGCGACACTGAGAACCATAGGTACAGTTGCCCTCCATGTGATGGCGGCAAAGGGGCCTTGCGCAGCCATTTTTAGGTGGTGGAAACTCTGGTTGTTGGAAGTTGATATCATTTCGGAAGCCTTCAAACTTCAAACCATAAAAAGTCCACCAAGGTTACGGGTGTACCCAGTGCCCATCATAACTCCCAAAAACGCGACAACCTCTCGAAGTTGCATGGTGTACCTACAACATCCAACAGCCAGGAATTCCAGCACCAACAGGATCATGTTCTTCAAAAACGTTGCCAGGACAATGTCAAAATCAAAACTACAAACAGGTCACACAATTCGATTTCATACATGTCTGTTTTACCATCTTGCTCAAATGTTTAAAAACACACAGCTGCTTATAGGTTGCTGCCCATTTCAGTGAACAACAAAAACATAACGAAACGCCGGTGAACACATGCCGAATCCCATCACCCTTCCTCCCCCAAAAAATATGTTTTCCACAAACTTGCTGCTGTAAAAAAAAGGGGCAACCTGTGAGGTCGCGCGTTTTTTCTTATCAACAGCAACATGTTCCCAAAGGCCGTGGCGCCTTTCATCCAAAGCTGGCCGCATGGGAGCTGGTTCTGCTCTCGTTTTCCATCCGCCTTTGCTTTTTAAAGCCCCTTAAGGCCCCAAAAGGCCCTCTCCCTAATCACGAGCTTGGGGAAGCTACAACTGTTAGTTGCCTGGAAGGGTACAAAGGATAAAAAAGAGCTGTTTGATCAAACAAGAACTTCTTGTCACAGGCTTTGGAATGAGCTTTTCCAGTTTCCTTTTTACAAAAGAACAAAAGGCCATGAAACAACCCCACAAGCCTCTGTGCTTCACGCCACCACCAAACCAACCAAAAAAACGGCAAACCTTGATGACTGAAACGGCATTCATCGCCATAGGTGCAACGGCCCTCGGAGAAATGGCGGCAGGCTGGCCTGCAGGCGTGAGATGACTGCTGGAAGTAATCAACACTTTGACGTTGCCTTTCTTTCCGTTGGATCCATGTTAACATGTTGCATGTATCTTGGCGGTGTATCCTGATCAAATGTCACACTATAAGCCACTGGTAAAAAAAAACGTTGAATAAAAAGAGATCGCTATTTAACTCAACTAGACTGAACATAACAGTTTAACAAGCAATGTCTATATCGGCTCGTTTCAGTCGGAAAATACCTAGTGGTGCATCACCAGGTGCATCACTACAATTCACCCTGTATGTTCTGCGTACTCTGCGATGGACAGCAACCTTGATACGATGAGATGGTTTATCAGTGGAAATACTGTTGCATGTCTGTTTGCCATGTCAACTAGTGCAAGATTTTGTCCATTAACTGTGCAATCAATGTACTGAGGACCCAAACCTGCTTCGGAACCTATAGTAGCTCCTTCGCCAAGAAATAAGGCCATATAAGGCGTTATTTCTGCCATTAACCATTGGTTTCCCTTAATAAGGCCTTATGGCCATATTTCTTGGGAGGGTCCCCTGAGATTCCCATGATATAATTTGAGAAATGCTTAGTTTGTAGACACTGGCAGTTGTTGAACAAAGTGCTTGCAATACAACCTGCAAAACGATATTGACAAAGGAAACACGAAAAGACTTTGGATGCCAAATCCTATGCTCTCAACATCTTCCAAGCCTCACCATTAGAAACTTTTGTCGAAAATCCATTCGCAAAGCTGGTTCTTTGCACGCCTGTCATCTCCATTATGCGAGAAACCTGCAGAGCGACAGTAAGAAAATAACAGACAAACAAAAAAAAACTCCCTCTACTGCTTGGCCTTGTGTAACAGGCACAGCTGGTGGGGTCGGTGGCATAGGAGAAGGATTTGCCACAACTTCGTGGCTGAAGCGGCAACTGTCACCATAGGTGCATCTGCCCTCCAGAAAGTGACGGCAAATGGGCCTGCAGATCGGAAGAGCAAACGCTCCTCATGATCTCAATCATAGGGTGACCATCTGCTGATCTTCAAACAACAAGTAAAAAAATTTCAAAGATCTTTGGTGCTTCTCTTCTACTCATTTCATCCTGAACTGAAAGTTCCTACCAAGAAAAAAGTATTCTGGCATATATTCATGTTACAAGCTCCAAGATAAGAGGTTGTAATGGCTCGAAAAGTCATTGATGGTCATACAGCTACCGTAGAACAAGGCAAATGCCCTTAATTTTGTCTCTCTTCTCAGCTGGCTTCCTGTACAAGTAAAAAAAACACTCATTCACCAAGCTGTCTCTTTGCACGCCTGTCATCTCCATTCACCGACATGCCTGCCATCAACTGAAAACACATACAGAAAGGGCAGGTGGAAAAACGTATCACAAACCTTGGCTTTGGATTGCAAACATGCAAAACATGTTTGTCAAATTAATCTTAAATTTCAAGATGGCTGAGAACATCACAAAATTTCAAAAAACAGTACACAAACAAAGAAAGCCAACAACTTGAGGGGACATCCGGTTTGTTGATAAATTCTGTTCTGACAAATCTTTGCAAACTCTCGAAGAAAAAACACCTCTCCCTCTATACTGCTTGGCCTTGTGTAACAGGCACAGCTGGTGGGGTCGGTGGCATAGGAGAAGGATTTGCCACAACTTCGTGGCTGAAGCGGCAACTGTCACCATAGGTACATCTGCCCTCCAGAAAGTGACGGCAAATGGGCCTGCAGATCGGAAGAGCAAACACTCCTCATGATCTCAATCATAGTCTGACTTTTTGGTGATCTGCAAACTGACAAGTAGAAAGTGTTCAAAGATCTTTGGTGCTTCTCTCCTACAAGCCTTTTAAGAAGGAATTTCATCATCTGAAATGGGAAGTTCCTATCATCATAGAATCATGCCGGCAGAATCTATTAAAACTCGGAAAGTCAAAGTTTTGATAGGCCTAATGGCCGTTGATGCTCATACAGCTACTGCAGAAAACGGCAATTGCCACTAAATTTGTCTCTCTTCTCAGCTGGCTTCCTGTACAAGTAAAAACAAAACACTCATTCACCAAGCTGTCTCTTTGCACGCCTGTCATCTCCATTCACCGACATGCCTGCCATCAACTGAAAACGAATACAGAAAGGGCAGGTGGAAAAACGTATCACAAACCTTGGATTTGGATTGCAAACATGCAAGCCATGTTTGTCAAATTAATCTTAAATTTCAAGATGGCTGAGAACATCACAAAATTTCAAAAAACAGTACACAAACAAAGAAAGCCAACAACTTGAGGGGACATCCGGTTTGTTGATAAATTCTGTTCTGACAAATCTTTGCAAACTCTCGAAGAAAAAGCACCTCTCCCTCTATACTGCTTGGCCTTGTGTAACAGGCACAGCTGGTGGGGTCGGTGGCATAGGAGAAGGATTTGCCACAACTTCGTGGCTGAAGCGGCAACTGTCACCATAGGTACATCTGCCCTCCAGAAAGTGACGGCAAATGGGCCTGCAGATCGGAAGAGCAAACGCTCCTCATGATCTCAATCATAGGGTGACCATCTGCTGATCTTCAAACAACAAGTAAAAAGTATTCAAAGATCTTTGGTGCTTCTCTCCTACAAGCCTTTTAAGAAGGATTTTCATCATCTGCAATGGAAAGTTCCTATCATCGTAGAATCATACCGGCATAATAAACTATTAATAACTCTGAAAGTAAAAGTTTTGATAGGCCTAATAGTCATTGATGTTCATGCAGCTACAGCAGAAAAAAACAAATGCCATTGCTCTCTTCTCAGCTGGCTTCCAGCAGAAGTCAAAACAGGACACTCATTCACCAAGCTGTCTCTTTGCACGCCTGTCATCTCCGTCCACAGACATGCCTGCCATCAACTGAAAATCAAAAGAGAAAGAACAGGTGGGACAAACATCACCAACTCTGGCTTTGGATTGCAAACATGCAAACCATGTTTGTCAAATTAATCTTAAATTTCAAGATGGCTGAGAACATCACAAAATTTCAAAAAACAGTACACAAACAAAGAAAGCCAACAACTTGAGGGGACATCCGGTTTGTTGATAAATTCTGTTCTGACAAATCTTTGCAAACTCTCGAAGAAAAAGCACCTCTCCCTCTATACTGCTTGGCCTTGTGTAACAGGCACAGCTGGTGGGGTCGGTGGCATAGGAGAAGGATTTGCCACAACTTCGTGGCTGAAGCGGCAACTGTCACCATAGGTACATCTGCCCTCCAGAAAGTGACGGCAAATGGGCCTGCAGATCGAAGGAGCAAACACTCGTTGCGATCTCAATCATAATGTGACCCTCTGGCGATCTTCACACAACGAGTGAAAAGTGTTTAAAGATCTTTGGTGCTTCTCTTCTACAAGCCTTTTTAGAGGGATATTCATCATAGTTCCTCCTGTACCAAAATAGGAGTATACAGTATACTGGCATAATCTGTGAAAAACACTGAAAGTAACAGTTTTGATAGGCCAACAGTCGTTGATGGTTATACAGCTACCGCGGAACAAACAATTGTCATTCAATTTGTCTATCTTCTCAGCTGGCTTCCAGCAGAAGTCAAAACAGGACACTCATTCACCAAGGTGTCTCTTTGCACGCCTGTCATCTCCGTCCACAGACATGCCTGCCATCAACTGAAAAAGAATACAGAAAACGTATCACAAAGAATGGCTGTGCATTGCAAACATGCAAACCATGTTTGTCAAATTCATCCAGATTTCCATATGGCTGAGAACATCACAAAATTTTACAAAGCAGTACACAAACAGAGAAAGCCAACAACTTGAAGGAACATCTGGTTATCAATTCTGTTCTGACAAAGGATCGCAAACTCTCGAAGAAAAACCTCTCCCTCTATACTGCTTGGCCTTGTGTAACAGGCACAGCTGGTGGGGTCGGTGGCATAGGAGAAGGATTTGCCACAACTTCGTGGCTGAAGCGGCAACTGTCACCATAGGTACATCTGCCCTCCAGAACGTGACGGCAAATGGGCCTGCAGATCGAAAGAGCAAACACTCGTTGCGATCTCAATCATAATGTGACCCTCTGGCGATCTGCACACAACGAGTGAAAAGTGTTCAAAGATCTTTGGTGCTTCTCTTCTACAAGCCTTTTAAGAAGGATTTTCATCATCTGCAATGGAAAGTTCCTATCATCGTAGAATCATACCGGCATAATAAACTATTAATAACTCTGAAAGTAAAAGTTTTGATAGGCCTAATAGTCATTGATGTTCATGCAGCTACAGCAGAAAAAAACAAATGCCATTGCTCTCTTCTCAGCTGGCTTCCAGCAGAAGTCAAAACAGGACACTCATTCACCAAGCTGTCTCTTTGCACGCCTGTCATCTCCGTCCACAGACATGCCTGCCATCAACTGAAAATCAAAAGAGAAAGCACAGGTGGGACAAACATCACCAACTCTGGCTTTGGATTGCAAACATGCAAACCATGTTTGTCAAATTCATCTTAATTTTCAACTTGGCTGAGAACATCACAAAATTTCACAAAGCAGTACACAAACAGAGAAAGCCAACAACTTGAAGGAACATCCGGTTGGTCAATCAATTCTGTTCTGACAAAGGATCGCAAACTCTCGAAGAAAAACCTCTCCCTCTATACTGCTTAGCTTGGCCTTGTGTAACAGGCACAGCTGGTGGGGTCGGTGGCATAGGAGAAGGATTTGCCACAACTTCGTGGCTGAAGCGGCAACTGTCACCATAGGTACATCTGCCCTCCAGAACGTGACGGCAAATGGGCCTGCAGATCGAAGAAGCAAACACTCGTTGTGATCTCAATCATAATGTGACCCTCTGGCGATCTGCACACAACGAGTGAAAAGTGTTCAAAGATCTTTGGTGCTTCTCTTCTACAAGCCTTTTTAGAGGGATATTTATCATAGTTCCTACTGTACCAAGATAGGAGTATACAGTATACAGTATACTATGTATACTGGCATAATCTATGAACAACTGAAAGTAACAGTTTTGATAGGCCAACAGTCGTTGATGGTTACACAGGTACCGCAGAACAAACAATTGCCATTCAATTTGTCTATCTTCTCAGCTGGCTTCCAGCAGAAGTCAAAACAGAACACTCATTCACCAAGCTGTCTCTTTGCACGCCTGTCATCTCCGTCCACAGACATGCCTGCCATCAACTGAAAAAGAATACAGAAAACGTATCACAAAGAAGGGCTTTGGATTGCAAACATGCAAACCATGTTTGTCAAATTCATCCAGATTTCAATATGGCTGAGAACATCACAAAATTTCACAAAGCAGTACACAAACAAAGAAAGCCAACAACTTGAAGGAACATCCGGTTGGTCAATCAATTCTGTTCTGACAAAGGATCGCAAACTCTCGAAGAAAAACCTCTCCCTCTATACTGCTTAGCTTGGCCTTGTGTAACAGGCACAGCTGGTGGGGTCGGTGGCATAGGAGAAGGATTTGCCACAACTTCGTGGCTGAAGCGGCAACTGTCACCATAGGTACATCTGCCCTCCAGAACGTGACGGCAAATGGGCCTGCAGATCGAAAGAGCAAACACTCGTTGCGATCTCAATCATAATGTGACCCTCTGGCGATCTGCACACAACGAGTGAAAAGTGTTCAAAGATCTTTGGTGCTTCTCTTCTACAAGCCTTTTTAGAGGGATATTTATCATAGTTCCTACCGTACCAAGATAGGAGTATACAGTATACTATGTATACTGGCATAATCTGTGAAAAACACTGAAAGTAACAGTTTTGATAGGCCAACAGGCATTGATGGTTATACAGCTGCTGCAGAACAAACAATTGCCATTCAATTTGTCTATCTTCTCAGCTGGCTTCCAGCAGAAGTCAAAACAGAACACTCATTCACCAAGCTGTCTTTTGCACGCCTGTCATCTCCATTCACAGACATGCCTGCCATCAACTGAAAAATAATACAGAAAGAGCAGGGGGAAACCGTATCACAAAGGAGGGCTTTGGATTGCAAACATGCAAACCATGTTTGTCAAATTCATCCAAATTTCAATATGCCTGAGAACATCACAAAATTTCACAAAGCAGTACACAAACAGAGAAAATTCAACAACTTGAGGGAACATCTGGTTTGTCAATCAATTCTGTTCTGACAAAGGATCGCAAACTCTCGAAGAAAAACCTCTCCCTCTATACTGCTTGGCCTTGTGTAACAGGCACAGCTGGTGGGGTCGGTGACATAGGAGAAGGATTTGCCACAACTTCGTGGCTGAAGCGGCAACTGTCACCATAGGTACATCTGCCCTCCAGAACGTGACGGCAAATGGGCCTGCAGATCGAAAGAGCAAACACTCGTTGCGATCTCAATCATAATGTGACCCTCTGGCGATCTGCACACAACGAGTGAAAAGTGTTCAAAGATCTTTGGTGCTTCTCTTCTACAAGCCTTTTTAGAGGGATATTTATCATAGTTCCTACTGTACCAAGATAGGAGTATACAGTATATTATGTATACTGGCATAATCTATGAACAACTGAAAGTAACAGTTTTGATAGGCCAACAGTCGTTGATGGTTACACAGGTACCGCAGAACAAACACTTGCCATTCAATTTGTCTATCTTCTCAGCTGGCTTCCAGCAGAAGTCAAAACAGAACACTCATTCACCAAGCTGTCTCTTGCACGCCTGTCATCTCCGTCCACAGACATGCCTGCCATCAACTGAAAAATAATACAGAAAGAGCAGGGGGAAACCGTATCACAAAGAAGGGCTTTGGATTGCAAACATGCAAACCATGTTTGTCAAATTCATCCAAATTTCAATATGCCTGAGAACATCACAAAATTTCACAAAGCAGTACACAAACAGAGAAAATTCAACAACTTGAGGGAACATCTGGTTTGTCAATCAATTCCGTTCTGACAAAGGATCGCAAACTCTCGAAGAAAAACCTCTCCCTCTATACTGCTTGGCCTTGTGTAACAGGCACAGCTGGTGGGGTCGGTGGCATAGGAGAAGGATTTGCCACAACTTCGTGGCTGAAGCGGCAACTGTCACCATAGGTACATCTGCCCTCCAGAACGTGACGGCAAATGGGCCTGCAGATCGGAAGAGCAAACACTCGTTGCGATCTCAATCATAGTGTGTCCTTCTGGTGATCTTCAAACTGACAAGTAAAAAGTGCTCAAATTGATGTTTAAACTCTAAGAAAGGCTTCAACTCCTCCCAGTTCAAACAGCAAGTTCCCGCTAACATGGAATCAGTCTATATGTAATCTAAATGTACATGCGCAATGAAAAGTTTATGCTTGAGATTGAGTCGCATTTGTTTCTACAACAGTAACAATATTTGCGTCTTGCACTTCATTGTACATGTTGTTAGTTGCTACAGGTGTGCGGCCCACATCACCAATTATTGCTGAGGAAACCAACATCATAAACAACTTCCTCTTTCTAACTCCATTCCTGCATTTTCCAAAACATTGCAATCCTCAATCTTATTCTGCCTAGGTTCAAACCATGCAGAAATGACTTTTGAAGGTTGACCATTTCCTCAATTATCTCACACCACCATCTTCACTGAGTAAAGCCAAACAGGTATTCGTCATGCTGTCTCCGATTCACGCCTTTCATCTCCATTCAAATCGCCTGTCAACTAAGACATGCGCCCGAACGAGTCATGAGTCAAATCAATGGGAAGAAGATAGTTTTGAGCCCTTTTTTCAGAACCAGGGGCCTTACAAGAAGAAAAATCAGCAGGGTTTTTTCTCTTCTACAAGGTGGGCCTTGTATAAGTTATACGTAGGGGCCCATAACTCCTCTTTTGGAGGTTATAACTCCCCACGAACCCATTTAAAAGGCCATTTGAAAGGGGTATAACTCCATTCACAACTGGCAAGGGTCCAACCTTGTAAAAAAGCTCATCATTTTTTTTAAGGGTTGAATATATTGAGTATTCAGCATATTCTTTTTTTGAGGGGCATACATTATTGGGCGAGATCCCTGAAACACTTCTTTGTGGGCCTTGTGTAACAGGCACAGCTGGTGGGGTCGGTGGCATAGGCGCTGGCTTTGTCTCAACATCGTGGCCGAAGCGGCAAGTGTCGCCATAGGTGCATTTGCCCTCCAAGAAGTGACGGCACTTTGGCCTGAAGGTGGCAATTTTTAAAGGAGAACTTGAGAATTTTCCATGGAAACCGTCGACCTTTGCAGAAACAGGAGATGAAACAGCATATTGGTGCAGGACTTTTGAAACTACTTATGGAAGTGTATTTGTTCTTAGAATGTTTTAATCATCTAACAGGATACTTTGAACTTTTCAAGATGACTGAAGCACTTGGCAAGCATCTTTTCACCTCTCTTAATTGTTGGGTAACCGGGTTGTGGGATCATCTCCCCATTTGAATTTCTTTGATGACATTAGACAATGGTCTCCCTTCGAGTCACCAAAAATATCGGAGGCCATTCCATTCCCAATAGGCGATCGCTTTTAAAAAAAAGGCTGAACAACAAAAGAAAAACAACATGTGAACAAGGTAGATTGTGAACAAGTGAGTATGATATAGATATATCTGTATATATGAATGTATTGATTAGTTCCTAAACCTGATTTCCTTACCAAGTACGCTGGGATGTATTGACTACAGGATGCCGCCCTGCCAGCAGGCCGGTTTCAAAGAATTTGGGGTGATATCTTTGCGCTCTGCTATGTAATAGGGTATATTTTTTACTAATGAATTACTAGTTGGTGGTTTCAACCCATTTGAAACATATTAGAAAAAATTGGATCATTTCCCCAAGGATCGGGGTGAAAAACCACCACTTAGATTACTAAAATGACCAGTCATAAAACAACACCCTTCACTGGCCCTTCACGGGTTGACCAAATGAGATCCTTCTCCAATTTCTTCGTTTCGGAAAACACATCGCGCCTGTCATCATCCATCATTTCATGCTTGAAATAGCAAGCATCGCCTTATACTGGTTGGTGGTTTCAACCCATTTGAAAAATATTAGTTAAAATGGGAATCTTCCCCAAGTGGGGGTGAACATAGAAAATATTTGAAACCACCACCTGGTATATTATCTCCAGTCAGCAGCCCATTGAGTAGAAAAATGGCATGAGTCGAAATCTCCACCAAACAAGCAGCTGGCAGATCACGCTGGAATCATAAACCCATTTTTTTGGGGGGGAACCCAACAAAAACTCATTGAAATTATACTAAAACTAAACTGGACCACCCCAATGAAAGAAACCGACCGCGCTGTTATGAATTCCCGATTTGGAGTGATAAATGATGAAAAGCCTGATCTGGGTTGGTGGTTGAACCAACCCATTTAAAAAATATGCTCGTCAAAAATGGGAAGAGTCCCCAGGGTTGAAAACAAAACATATTTGAAACCACCACCTTAGTGATGGTTGGAAAAGCCCAATTCCTTTCCTGTTTGGGTCCCTTTCAAACTTTTACGACGGGTTTAGCTTACTGCTGAGTATTGGCAGTGCGCAAGACATAGTGGTTGTTCTTGATCTCAATTCATAGTGAATCTCTACACTTGCACTAGTGGTTCCAAACCCATTGAAAATTATGCTTCAGAATGATATACAATCTTGATTTATGATCCTGTCACACCATCTTGCAAACAAAACGCTGAATTTTACTCTATCTAATATGTAGGTAAAAATCAAGGTGATCCATATATTATCCCGTCAAATTACAACCCTGACACTCCCAATATCTGACAAACCATTTTTCCCTAAAACCCGTTTTTGGCAGAAACATGAACCTTTTGAAGACAAAATTCCTCGGTGAAAATGGAGCATTTTCCAGGCAACTAGGAAAATTCATCGGTTTCGTTTCCTTCGGAGTTTCCTTTTACCAGTCATTTTAATTGAACCCATCCATAGGTAGAATCCTTCGTTCAAAATCAACCTCTTCTTCCAAACATGATGTTTGATGACTTTTTTGCCATCACTTTTTTCAGATCTTAAAGGGTCGAGGGGAAGTAGTTTGAACTCCTCCCGAATCTCGGGGAATGTGGCATCCAACTCAGGCCCAGGAAAAATGTTGCCAACGGCACAACGGGGATTCTGGTCTTAGATTTGCTTGTTGGGTGGTCGGAAAAAATGAAGGAAAACATTCTCCCAAATGGTGGGTTAATGGTGATGAATCCCATGGTGGCGAGTCAAAAATCACCTTGAACAAACAAAAGATCTCAAATCATGCACCACTTGAAACTAACATAGCCCCTGAAAATGGATGGTTGGGAGACTACATTTTGGGAAGGCCTATTTTCAGGGGCAAATCTGAGTAGACATTTGTTTGACATCCTCCCATCTCACCCGATCCGGTCAAGGTACCATAGGTACATCGACCCTCCAAGAAGTAACGACAAAATTCGCTTGCGCCTCCCTGACAACCGCCTGGCGGACTGGGAAAATTGGAAACAGCCGAAGGGAAGGAAAAAGCATAGACGGATGCTTTTGTATGGAAAGGAAAAACATGTATATATCTATGCTTTCGAAATGCTCTGCATCTCTTTGTATGCTTCAATATTGATCAATGTTCATTGTTTGTTGATTGCTTATTAAATAAAGTGGATAGCTGTTAAGAGTGACATGTCTCTTGGGTATATGCAAGCGTCATGTTTTTGTTGGCGGTAGCTCGCTATGCTTGGAAAGTCAACGCTGCCAGAGAAGTTTTTCATCAACACGGAACATCCCAGTTGCCAACCCTCGAGGCATGGGAATTGAATCATCCCGTCACGAGGCCGGTAGCTATTTCTGGGGGGGTCTTGGAGGGGTCCCCCGAGGGACCCCAGATTCCCATGGAGAAAATCCGTGCAGAAAATCCAAAAAAAAACAAGTGCCCGGCATCACTTGGCACTTGGCATCTATGAAAAAAATCATTCAAAAAGATCTGATTCAGAGGGAATTAACATTCATCCACTGTGGAACAGTGTTTTTTCCTGTTAACTTGCACGAATCAAAAACATCAAAAACAGCAATGTTACCGTTCGAACATCATCAAATCCAAAGTAAATACTGATAGGATTTGATCGTTTGATTTGATCGTTTGATTCATGGACTAACTGGATGGGGGATGGGAAAGGCTTGTCCTAACTACAACTTTACAAAACCATTCATTTTTCGATGTTATACCCCCAAGCCTCAACCCTCCAAAGGTGAAACCATCCGCCTGTCATCCTCTCGGATCACCACAAAACGTCAACAGGGTTGGAAGTTCATCCCCAAAAAAAACGCCCGTTTGGTGTAGGGAGGTCATTTTTTGGACGACAAAGACATCACAGGTGATCAAATCAGGTTATTTCAGCAAAAAATCTATCAAATCTACACGAAAACCACTTGATATCTTGATTCTTTCTGAGTGAAATAGCTAGGGGTTGCTTTGTGTCGAAACATTGACGAAAAAATCTCAAAAAGTGGAGAAAAGAGTAGATCATCTCCAACATGGCACACTGAAGCATGATTAGTGGAGAAAAGAGTAGACTCTTTTTATAACTCAACACCTAAACGACAGACATGTTGATAGACCACGTGAATGAGCTTGAATTCCTGGCAACACCTAACATTATCTAACGGATCAAATACAACCCATCCGGGAATCCGGTGTCTGAAGACAATAGCATTCAGCACATACTGTTCAATTGTTGTGCCATCCCAATTCATGCTCAGTGAAGGAGTTCTCCATCAGTTTTTTTTTCTCGACAAATGACAGGTTTTTCCCTCTGCCTTTTTTGAGTTCTGAAGCTGCGGTGGTCATCATGCACACAGGAAGCCTCTTTATAAAAAATAAAAAACACGACATGATTTAGACAACTCCAAGAAATGATGTGTTTTTTTGTTGGTCCATGACTATTGAAAATCGCCACTTGTCTTTATCACCTTGAGATTGGTTCCAACTTCCGCTGTGAATGAAGTTATACTTAAAAAAACACATACTCTTCTGGTAGTGGAATCCAGCACCACTTACCTAGAGTTAGTGCAAGAAATCTGCTGAACTGCTGTGTTTCCGCCAGATTTCTCGTGAACCCATTAAACGTTGTATGACTTGCCCCCCCCCAAAAAAAAGACACCAGGTGCTGGTTGAGCCCGCCATTTGAAAAATCTGCTCTTCGTCCAAAATGGGTTCAGCTTCCCCCAAGTTTTAGAGGTGAAAGGTTCCACCAAAACATCTTTGCAAACCACCACCCTGGATGTTTCCAAAAAAAATAGTGGGGTTTTCCCCCCCAACAAAACATCCATGGATTAATAGGGTTTTCCATGATTTTCACCATCCATTTTGGGGGTACCACTATTTTCGGAAACACCCACCTACAGAACTGTTGGATTGTTTAGGATGCCATGGTCCCCCCCCTCCGGATGCTGGCTCCGGAGGCTCGGAGGCTCACCAGGGGTGAAAAGGTGAAACATTTTTAGGTTGCGACCTGGGAGGTCGCAACCTAAAGCTTCATTTGGGTGTTTCCAAAAATGGGGGTGGGCCCCCAAAATGGATGGTGAAAATAATGGAAAACCCTATTGAAATGGATGATGTTGGGGGGGAAAACCCACTATTTTTGGAAACATCCAGTTGCCACACTTGCATCCTAAAAGTGGATAGATTCAATGGATTCCATTAAAGAAAAAAACAAGTCTGAAGGGCTAATGGAGCCGCGAAAAAGCCAAAAAAAAAACCTCTTGCTTTCCATTATATTAGCTGTTTAATAGAGATCCTTATGTCATGGGTTTATGACATAATCCACCACGTAACTGGGTAATTAGTATATTTCATGCCCCCCCCACAAAAAAAAATACCCTAAACAACCGTTTGGGCCCTTTTTTCATTGCTCAAACGGGGAGCTTTCATGGCAACAAATCACCTCCCACGGAAACTCGAAGATTCACCGAAATTCTTTTCTGCGGGTCGACTTTTGCGCGTTGCCCCAGCCATTGTTCCCGAAAGGATCAGCAACTGGATATACCTGCACAAAATCATGAAAGGAATGACCAGTTTGGAAAAAGAACACATGATATGATATATATATATATATATGCATGTATAAGTGTGTATATGTATATAATGACGATATCTATATCTAAAATATATATACACAAATATGTATATAAGTATACGTATACCTATTCATATTCATATGTATATATATTTATGAATAGGTTTATTATAGACCCTGAACTGCGAACTGTGTTGTACCAATTCTTCAGGAAGCTCTTCTCTAAATTGCAGCAAAAAACAAACATATTCCGCCTGTCTGGTAATTTACCCTAATCTACCATCAAAAAATCAACCATTCATGTACGTAAATATACAAGGTCACATGGATACTATGGGCACAAATGAAGTGCCAACTCCATCTAACCGTCAATTTTACCCATTCGTTGAGTTTGCTTCCAACTCCCTTTATCCTTCAGCAACAAACTATAGCAAAACTACCACTTGATACACTTCTCCAAAAATTTACCTGATATACAACAAACAACAACGGTTTGATTGTTGATCCGTTTTGGCTTGTAAAATTGATCTTCATGGATTGGTTGATGTTTCTTACGTTCACCTCCCTAAAACGCAACTCTCGGAAGTTCGGAACCAAAAATCGGGGGGCCGCAACCCCGAACCTGTAAGCATTGACACGTCCGGAGTCCGAACCGCAGGATGTTGGACAGGAAAGGCGAAGGCAGCAGAATCGGTGTCATCTTCGCCTTGTTTTGAAGCCCAAAACAGGTTGATTTTTTTGCCGATGCGAAGTTGATGATCGTTTTTTGGAGATGTACTGTATACTTTTAGTCCCGCCAAAACACCTCAAGAGTGGTTCATGAAAGTTGTTAATAAAGGGCAACATGCCAAAATGGTGATGATGATTTACCCAGAGTGTATACCTTTCCAAGATTCTCGGAGGGATGTTTTTGTGATGATTGAGATGCAAAGTCGGGGACAAAACTTTTCAAGGAACCGGTATCTTGTTGCATCACAGGTTAATTTGTAAAACGTCGTTGGATGCTCAAAAGAAAGGACGACCGGACATCTTTGGGGATACATCCCCAATCATCACATCGTGAAATGCCTGGTGTGTGTTGTCTGTCCAAAGCAGAAACCCCCAAACATGTGGCTACCTCTCCTGGAACCTGGAACCCGACTCGTGACAGTGCCCTGGACTCTGTTTGAAAGGTATATTAAAAACCATAATATACGTACAATAATATAGCAAACTCACTACGAGTCCAATGAGTCCAACAAGCTAAATAGGTATTCCATGGTATTCCCGTATCCCCTACTCAAAATGAAAGCCGGTAATGCATCCCAAAATGTAGTAAGTCAATCTAAATCATAGATCTTGTTGAATCAAACCCAACACCAAACTCCAAACTCCCAAGGGTCTTTAACTCCTGGGGGCGGCACCTACCAACCACGTTTTTTTTTTAAGACTCCTTTCACCACCCTGTTTCACAGGCCTCAAAGGTGCTTGCAAACAGCTGCGACTGAATTGCAAGTTCTCCAGCAACCGCTCCTGGATTTGACGAAAATGTGCGACCAACGCCGCGGAAGATGCGAAAGCGACCAAGCAAATGCGAAGTACAGTGAGTTGATGGAGATTTCGAAGTTGCAAATTCATTTTTCCAAACTTCAAGCAAGTAAACCAAAACATGGAAATGATGCAAAATTTCGGTGATGGATTGTTTTTTTCTAAAAAAAACAAAAAGTGAGACATGCAACAAACAACCCACCCCTGGCCACTGGTTGATGGTTCGACTACTCCCTCCACAAGAAATTGGACCAACAATCGCCTTCTCGGCGGCCAATTGACGGGCCAAATGCGCCAGATCTCCATGTTCTTGCAGCGCTCGTTCCTGGAGATCTCTCGCCCCGAAGCAAGACGACGACGATCGACGAACCGTTTACTGGTTGGTGGTTGAACCAACCCCAAACTGAAAAAATATGCGGAAGTCAAATTGGGTTCATCTTCCCCAATTTTCGGGGTGAAAATAAAAAAATATTTGAAACCACCACCTGGATTACGAAGATGACATTGCCGACCGGGTGATGATTCCGGAACACTTGAGGAGACATAGATAAGTTTGAGCTTGTGGCTGAGGTATGAAAACAATGTATGTAACAGAGTGTAAATATGAATGCAACAAAAAAATACAATATCATATTAAACTTATATTGCACGACTTACTTATATATAACTTATAACTACAATGTACTTATAACTTATAACTACAATGTTTGAAACGACATGATTAGGGATGATCCTGGGAGGAAAAAATCCCACAGGATATGCTCTATGCTGAAAGTGGTTTTCAGCTTGGTGCTTTGGAATAATCAGCAATGGCAAGGGAACTGAGTTTGCTTGTTGGATGGTTTGGAAAAACAAAAAAAACTCACCAAATGGTGGTCTAATCGTTGATTTAGCGCGGTAGAAAGTAGAATGTCAAAAAACATGAACATTTGTTGGACATGTTTCCTTGATACACTAAGTCCCATGCAGGCTGTGCAAATCCAAAATCTTGGGCAACAGCCACCAGAACCACAACAAGAATCATACCCACAGGCACTAAAAACAAAAACAAATTCGTGTCTCAAACTGTGGTCCATAGTAGTTGGCGTTTTTGGATTTCCTGTCTAAATTCCATTCCATGGAAGATCCATGGGAAGTTCACGGTATATTTACCTGCAATAATTTACCATCAACAAACATCAACCATTAATATATGGGTAAATATACCATGAATCATTATTTTCACCTATACATAAATGGTGTAATTATTTTTTGTTGATGGTAAATTTATTGATCCGCTAAGATTCCGCTAAGTAAAATCGGATCCAGGTCCCCGAGAAATTCGAGGCCCAACCACGACTCCACGGTTGCGACCAAACGAAAAATCTCCTGCGCCGCTGTGACCTTGTCCTGCTCTACACGGTGCTTCTTCTCCTGGTGGAACGGTTTAACCAACGACGGTTGGTGGCTTCAACCAACCCCAAACTGAAAAATATGAAACCATCAAAATGGGTGAAAAATCTTCCCCAAGTATACTAAATGGGTGAAAAATTCAAAATAGGTGAAAACTGGTGGGTGGATTCCTAAAAAATATTTGAAGTTGCCACCACCAAAAGCCCAACAAGTCCACAGCCGCCTAGTAGCCCCAAGGAAACCACACCTTCACCCCCCCCCTGCAGGAAATTTTTGGCCTCCTGTAGGGATTCTCCCAAGGAATCATCGGTGACATCGCGGAAGGAAGGTGGTAAATTTACATCCAGTCTATTCTACCATAGGATCCCATGGGACGAGGATGTATATTTACCTACAATTGCCAAACAAATCAACCATTCATGTCCTGTAGGTAAATATACCATACATGGATCATATGACAAATATACATTTGAAACATTTGCCATATATACCAGTCCCATGCATCCTATGGGTTTTCAATGGTTGTTTCTGGTTCCCATAAAAGGTGGTAGGTAGCATATAAACCCCCAAAAGGCAATATCTTTTCGTGGTATGTAAGCGGTATAGTCCTTGCCAATTGGATGACTATATGCTACCGATCCCACCCATTACCAGAACCAGGAAACTCCATTGAGGTTGGTTATTTTTTGCGCCAACCTGCACCAACCGTACTACTCCAGCCCGGTGGGTTTTTGCCAGAAGCCTCTCTGAGGTGCACCACATCATCCACTTTTTCGCGGACCAAGGCCTACAGCATTTCAACTAAAAACAAAACACATTGGATGTAAGCGATGATTCTTAAGGAATCATGTGTATTTATATACATATATATATTATATTATATATTATATATACTAT
Organism: Breviolum minutum Mf 1.05b.01; assembly: GCA_000507305.1. NCBI lineage: Eukaryota > Dinophyceae > Suessiales > Symbiodiniaceae > Breviolum > Breviolum minutum. Next base: position 59,462 of record DF241269.1, on the reverse strand, counting down.
GTAAATAATATATCACAGACATGTAAAATTTCTGCCTTTCTTGGAAGATCCAGGTATATTAACACATAAGAAGTGAATATGTTTTGGTTGAGGTTATACAAACCATGTATTCTGTATGTTTGCTCAAATATGCATGCAAATATTTAGGTACACAGCGTGTCTAAATAAGTTTGCACAACATAATTATCCTTACTGTATAGTCAGTACCATAACATACCATAGAGCTCATAGGTAAATACCCCACATTAGCTTTTCATCCACCTTCTTCCGTGAAAAAAAACATATACTTTGTATGCATGACCTTTGTCCCAAATGCTCCACCTAGGAGTGGTTCGTGGCAAGACAACCTCCTCGTTTCAACGTGTTGATTGCATCGCGCTAAGTTGTACCTTGTGCTAGGACGACCATCCTTCAAGGCCTCGCTCGCCATAGCTGTGCACTCTTCAATGGTCGCCGAAAGTACTGGATTTCTTCTTTGACTTCTGCTGAAGAGAGACATGGCACTGCAATGCCTGCTCTTGTCAAACAGGGATTTCCAAATAATGCGAATCTTTCCTCTTCGGTCCTCGTGCCATCTAAAGCAGCTACGATCTCATGATGTAGAGGGAGCATGCCTGATAGATTCGGAAAGATGCCTTTGATCACGTTCCAACACTGATGGTACGTCTCTTGCCCCACACTTGCGGCAGTGAACATGACAGATCTCACTCCGCCGGCCATTCGCCGAGTGATACCTGATCCAGTGAGTGAGGCCGACATTAGACTGTTTCTCACCTCTGAGGGCTCGGCAGCATGACCAAACTGTGGTGACACATACACGAGGTACACCCAGCAGCTACTAACCACCATAATGATCCCCAAAAACAAATCCCCTAAAGGCCGGCAATTGCTTGAGATGTTTGTTTGTGGCATTTTGGAGGGGTTTTTGATGGTTTTTGGCCCCCTTAACCTTCGTTTCCCATGGAAAGTCCTTGCGGATTGCGTGATGATGCTTGGAACATGGTTTGTCCTGTCTGTTTTGGGTCCCATCCTAGCTTTTCATGTGCGAAACTCGCTGTTTAAACTTCAGGGATCTCACGAATCACCCATGGAATCTGGGATGTTTGTTGATGTATTTCAAGGGACAAGGAAAAAAACCGACCAATTTCAACGGTTTTGACGTTTCTGAATGTTTTTGAGACATACATGTTTAAAACAAAACCATGGGATCTTAAATTCGCAGCTGGCAAGTGGCAAAGGAATCCAAAATACAACTTTCTCACATGAAATGCAAACGGCGCAACAGGGATTCTTAGATTTTGCTTAAGGTGGTTGGGAAAAACGACAAACATATTCCCCAAATTGGTGGTTTAATTGTGATTTACCAATGGTAGAATCCGTAAAAAAAATCACCTAAAACAAAACAAATCCCAGTTGTTGGTTTGATGGTATGACAATCCTTGTCCAAGCTTTAGCATCCTCTCTTGGCATCGAAATGAATGTTGGACTTGACCACATTCTTTTTGGGCTTCAGAGATCCAGATCCGGTGACTTTAGTCACCAGTTGATATGGTAAATTCTCAGTGGGTCAGTGTACCATGATGTGCAAAGTGGGCCCAAAAACCAGCTAGAAGTGGGGTGAAATATCTTCGTTTCTAGAAGTTATAACGGCGGTTATCCATTTTATAGTGGTTTTAACTCCAATTACAGCTAGCAGGGGCTCATCTTGTATGACAAAAATGACAATACACCGTACCCGAAAAGTGCCAAAAACGCCTGAAGGTTTGGTTTTCATCTGATGTTCCTGTTCATTTTGGGGATGATTTTCAGTTTAGCCGTTTATTTTTTTCTGGGGAATATTTCATTCTTATCTGCTGACAGGTGGATTTCCTGAATATTTTTCAGCAAATCAATGGAGTAGTTAAAGGCTCTCATCCAACACAATTCTCATGGACAAAAACCCAGGGAAATAGCCTGCCTTAATATCCCCCTCTAAATCCAGTGGCTGCACTGGTGCTCCCCCATTTTATACTTGTAAATCCTGGGGGTACAGGTCAACCCCTCAAAACAACCTCTACAAATAAATTGCTTCATAAGGATCCGACCCTAATGGTTTATTATGATCCCTATATAACTGGGTAGTTGTATCTCATCCCCTATAATTCCTCTATATGAACCAACCAACCCGGGTTCGCAACTGCATAGGCAGCTGTGCTGCTGAAGCTGCACCTGTTCTTGTTCGACAGCCTCTTGGGCCTTTGCAACGTTCCAGGCAGAATCCTGGCGCGGATTCTACGCTTCAGCTGAGGTATCCCCCATCTTCAACCAAAAACAACATCTGCTTGGAGAATGCCTACCATGAACATGCGCTATATATGTCTCAAAACGGCTCAAACTTCAAACCAAAACCCGAAAAAGTTGCAATGAGCTAGCTGTCTTTCAACCTCTATTGACCTGTTTCTTTCAACACCATTGACCTGTTGGCAAACTGGAAATAGAGCCATACCGCTATACCCAACGAATTGCTGCTAATTTCCTTGATTCAGTTTGATTTTGTTGTAACCGCTGATATTACCCACGTTTTATTGAATTTCTTTGAAAGCACTTATCGGAGTATGTATAGATCAACCAGTATTTCGAATCCCAGACCCTCAATGTGTGGCATATTTTACCTACACATTTGGCTACTTTTAATGGTAAATGTAGGTAAATATCCATTGCATTGAGCATCTGGGAATTGGGAATAGGATAGAAAATTGGGATCCATTAAACCGCGATTTTTGGGCCCAAGATGTCCAAGATGTGCCTTATTTGGACGAATGGAAAACTATACCCATCCATTTCTTTGTCGAAATTTATGCTACATGAGCCACGAAAAAAAAAACTTACTACTTTCCATGAAATACTGGTTGGTTCATAGGGAACCTTATAATAGTTTATTGTAATCCCTATATAACTGGGTAGTAACTCATCGCCTATATAACGTTTTTTTTTCGTGGCTCAAATGTAGGTAAATATTCCAAAAACCCATGGATTTCACATAAAAACCATGGTAAATGCACGGTAAATCTGGTAAATGCCAATTCAAGTATCTAAACATTCCAATCTCATGGAGCATGTGGGATTTCGTCACCTTTCCCGGGCCCCCGTTTTTTTTTTTGGTGTCCTTCTTTCGGTCGTGATAGACCTGGCAAGGTGGAGGTGGAGTTCTTGGGAAGGTATCTGCTTATCTGGTTGGTAGCTGCATGTCATTGCCAGTTGCCAGTCACAAAATCAACATACATGAAACCTACAGATGTTGTTACTCAGTTCTGGCAATTATATATGAACATTGTGGTAACATACATGAAATCTGCACAAAAAATAACATGGAACCTGAACATCACCCTTTTGGAAAGCAAAAAGTTCTTTCAAACCTCCATGTTTAGGTTCAACATCTCTTAATTTTTCAGGGGCATGTAAAAAAAATATACAGTAAAACATGTATATGTATATATAATATATCTAATATCTACTACCAAGCTGGAAAACCCATAAGTGTTGTGAACCCGAAAAACCACCCCCTAAGTTGACTAATTTAACACATCCAAATACAGATTTGTAAATCGCCCTCACGGGAGATTTCGACCTTTGCCTTGGAGTTTTTGGAGCTAAATATCTAAACCCTTAAGAATGAGCTGGGACCCCTCCAAAATTCCTCAAACATCATCACCTTTTTGATGTTTTTTTTCGTTTTTCAAAAGTTGGGGTGGCTATAAGAAACCTTCAGAGAAACTTCCAGTTTCAAGCTCCAGGGAGCTTGTGTGTTTTTTTTTGCCCATTTCGGATGATCTCACCTAAGTTGGCTTGTTGAAGTTATGTAAAAAACCCCATGGTAGGCCCTGCCACATCAACATCCTCAACACCGGGAAAAAAAAATTGGGCCTCGGATTGGAGGTGTATCTCTTCTTCTTTGCTCCTATACCAGGCGAGGGTTAAACAGTTTGTTGGCTTAGATGGTTCATTGCTTGGAAACAGGATGGAGGCATGCCAAAACTCTATCAGGCACGAAGGGATGTTGAGTGTTCAGGAGTTACAAAATCAACATGGAAAGTCTGAAGAGAGCGATCTCCACGTCTATGTATCCTGCCTAATTATATTGATGTACCAGCTGATGCAAAATATAGCTTAAACATGTGTATGTATGAACAGTACTTTCTCATAGATTCCCCCCAAAAAAACGGATATAACACAGTGATTGCGAACGTGTTCCCGATTTGGGATAGCATTTGTTTAGGCGGCATTTTTGTTCCCAGGAATGTACTGCGAATACTTTATCTTAAGTGTGTACACTGTACATGTATTATATGATATATATATATATAAATATCATATTATATATCTAAACAATATTAAATACATAATCTTATATCCATTGCAGCAACCTTCAGTTTCCAAAATTGGATAACTTATCAACCCAATAGTAGAGGGGTTATTCTAGACCAATTACGAGGATTCCTTAGCAAAAATGGGATATGACTTATGACCGTTCCCAAAATAAGGAGTTAATCGATGAGTTTGATGAGGCACATGTCAAGTCTTTTCATGACCAGAAACCGAAACCTTGGGGGGTCTCTATCCTGTACCTCAAATATCCTTAGTTTCGGCATTTCGGCAAATAACCACAAGAAACAAAAAATCACAGGAGAATTCATTCCTTGATTGGGTGCCCAGCCCGGAGTTAGGATCAAGTGGATGGTTAGTAACTGATTGTAACCCCTGCGGACATGGAGGAATTTGCGTTGAAACAATACTGAGCTATATGTAGTCACTAATTAATCCTCAGTTCAGATGTCAAGCTCCCACACTTCTTCTCCATTTTACAACAATTTCACACCATGAAGTGTATTCAATGAACCTATAGGATCATATCCATTTCCCTTTTCAACTCCTGGGACATCCGTTTGATAAAAATGTAATCCTGGAAGTCCCAAAAACGAAAAAACAAAAACAACGGCCATTTCTTGAGTTGGACATTCAGTTGTGCCATGAGCAAACACCGGTTGTTACTTTCCATGATGTTCCATGATATAACGGTTGGTCGTTTAATAATAGGGAACCTTTTAATGGTTATATAACTGGGTAGTATAATCCCTCCTATACTCTACACAGTTTTTTTATTCATTGCTCAGTTGGAGTTGGGGAACATTTTTTTCCGCAGAACTGGGAATTGTGGGCACCAGTTATAAGCAGGGTTGTAAATCCCATTGTAAATTTACAAGACCCATTTATAGGGGCCCCATAACTCCATGTATCACTATACTTAGTAGGGGCCCATCTTGTGGGCATTTCCTGGTTTGGAATTTGTTGCGCCGCCGTCCTCAGCTTAGCTTCACGCTTGAATTCCAGGTAGTCTTTCGATTCCTGGCAGCGCTTTTTTTGTGGGTGGGCCAACTAACCAACCAACCAACCAATCCCACCACCTTACCATCACCATCATCGAAACCCTCCCAACCTTAGACCTTCATCGAAAACCCTTCCGAAGCTTCTTAAACGATTGGACTCACAACGGGGACCTCATGGTCGTCAAATCATTGGGAACATTTTCCCAAACTTCAGGATTTCTAAAGGTGCCTTAAGATCCACCATCTTGGCTTCTTGTGCTCTTTGCATTGCCAAAGCTTTCATGCCTTCGGCCTGATTTTCCAGTTGACAACGAGTCGAGTTTCGAGTGGCAAAAAGAATGGGACAACTTGAAGATTTCACAAAATTGGTCCATAGTTTCAAAAAATCCTCACCAGAAATTTGGGTTGAATATGGGTTGAATGTTCAGTGTATACGAAGGGAAAAACCGGTAACACAGCCTCCTAGTGACTGAGACCTCTATGTTTCCAGAATTTTCCTTTTTACCCAGTTTTTTCAATGTCTCTGTTTCCAATTTCTGGCGTGTAAGACGCTGTTTCGATGTACCAACGTACCAAGTACACAAACGTTGGCCCGGTTGGCACATTTCAACCCCAACCCGCAAAACTATGCTCATCAAATTGGATGATTTCCTCCAAGGATCGAGGTACAATCCAAAAAAAAACACCTCTGGAGCCACAAACCTTTGGCACAGTCTGAAGGTATTGACCTTTCATCACCAAAGGTCATGGATATGTGCATAGATCAATATAAAGAAAAACTTTAAAAACTTTGGGGGATCTAGGGGATCTAAGGGTCAAGGATCTAATCCCTAGAACTGATTCAGTATTTAGAATATACATGAGCAATAAAGAGCATCATTATAGCCGCACCTGCTTCCAGCGCCACTCACGCAGCTCACTTTGGGTTGCAATGGTCTGCGCCAATTTGTCTTTACGCTCCTGATTTTGAACGTAGCCACATGGCATTCAGGAAAACATGTTTTTTTAGTTTTCGGCGATGCAATGACAGGGGAGAGACACTGGAAAGAAGGGAACATTAAATCTGAAGAGATGTCAGGTTCACGTGATTCCCTGGGCTTTCATTTGAAATATAAATATATATATATATACATCATCTTTTCATTTGACTCTGGTCAAAAAAGGCGACTGAACTGAATGTAACACCAGGACATGGACTAGAATTGACATTTAGCTCCTAAGTTTCCCCCAAAAAAACGGCTCCCTAAGCTGGTACAATGGAGGATAGCTTGAAAACGTCGGAAGTGAATTGCACCGGTGGCGTTTGCCATCTAAAATATGCAAACCGCCAAATGCGACTTGTCCCATAGAAGATGATCGTTTTCTTTACAGGCTTGTGGTCTACAGGGCAATTTATGGGAGATGGATTGAAAGGATAACACGAAAACACCAGAAATTCAAAAAAAGAGAAACAACAACCAGGATTTGGGGGATGAAATCTCTATGGTTTCAACAAAGAAACGGAAGAAGGGGCTCCATTCCCGTAGACTCTGGCAAATTGGTCGCTATGAGTTTTTGTGAGATCAACCATCTCAAAATCAGGGGACCTAAAAACAACAGGAAATCAACCATTTCAAGAGAAACATGAAATGATTTATTCCCCACACCTTTCGATCTTCCCGTCTTACATTTCCCATGTTTGAAAGGAGAAAAAACCATGCTAAACATCTAAACAAAATTTGAATCGTTTGGAAGATTCAGGTCTCACACCTCAAAAACCGACAAAACCGTCAGACCCTTCGAGTAAAACCCCGCCGCCCCGAGAACGACCCTACCCACACTACGAACACCGGAACAGGTCCCGTCCTCTCTGGTCACCTGCCATTTGGTCTTAGACTCCACCTGAGCAGTTGGGCAGGACTGGGATGGTCCCAAGGCTGAATCCTCAAGTCTTCAAGGCTTGGGATATAAACATAAAGTCACATGGGTGACAGATATTTTTAGGTACAATTTGTATGACTCACTAATACGACCTGTGATGTTTTCCATGGGCCCTTACTTCACGTTCAGTGATTCACTTTTTCTTCATAATATATTTGTCTAATATTTCACAAAAACATACACCTAACGCATGGAGGGTTTTTTCATGGATAGAATTTTTGGACCTACCACGACTTCATCCAAAACTAAATTCATGGAGCTATATAATATCTGAGTCATCACCAAAAATTCATCTACAACCTTCAGAATGAAAGCCTGGAGTAGTGGCGAAAATGTCAGTTTCACCAGCTTCTTTGACATTATGGCTGTGAACAAAACCTTCCACCCACCCAAATACCCACTTGACCGGGAAAGGTTCCCCGCAGAGTTACCCGTGGCACTTATATACCCCCAACCGGGTCTCCAAACAGCTCTGATTTCACGCACCTGGCCACGCAACAAACCATCGATGTCTGACTGGATCCTCTTAGGGTGTTGCTTGTTGGTGGGTCCAACAAATAAAAACATATTCCCCAAATTGGTGCTTTGTTTAAAAAACATGGTGATTTATTATGGTACAATGCGTAAAACCTCACCAATTGCTCAACACAGAAGCCAATTTGCTCATTGTCTCGTCGTTTCGCATGGAAGATGGTCATCCTTTGCTCACTCAAGCACCAGCCAGATACTCTTTCCACACACCGATTCGATGAATTACCATGCCTGAATTTTTTGTTTCTTTGAAGGTAGCCAGTGATCGGAATTTCAAACGTAATACATGCAGGTAACGAGACTAATAGCAATATAATATCCGTCGATGCTTCCGGAAAGGCATAACACCCCAGGATGGGTGTCAACACCGTTGCTGTTTCATTGTTAGTGGTTGGTTCACCACCCATTTGAAGATCGTCAAAATTGGATCATATCCCCCCGGTGTTCGGGTCTAAACTTAACAATAAACAAACATGTTTCAAATTACCACCTAAGTCTGAGTGTTTCATTGTTGGAACACTCATCTTTACTAGTTGGTGGTTTCAACCCAATTGAAAAATATTAGTGAAATTGGATCATTTCCCCAAGGATCGGGATGAACATAAAAAATATTTGAAACCACCACCCATCTTTAGTGTCGCATTTTCAAGATATTTTTCAACCTTCAACCTTCAACACCCATCTTCGGTGGATGGGATTGCTTCACCTCCTTCTTGGTCTCTGCAATCATCCGTTTCAGCTCCTGGCGTAACAAAAAACGGCGGCTTGTGAAGGATGAGGAGAGTTAATCTTTTTCAGAAATTTCAACCTTTGGTTGGTTGGGCAGGTTTTTTTGGTGGAAAATGAGACCTTCCACCAACCAAAAAAGAACCTGCCCTAACGGATTCCCGATTTTTGGCATTTGATCTTTCCCCCACAAATTTGAACCAATAGTTGGATGGTAGTTGATGTTGGTGGCGTACTATCCTAGGCACGTCTTCAAGTAAATCATCCCTTTCAATCAGACATTCCTAGTCTAGGGAAAGCCACAACCATTCACCACTAAGTCACCATTGACTGCAATTTTGAGCAAACACTGATATCCAAGGAATCCCCAAATATCACCAATAAGATACAAAACATTCGTGTAGGGTGGCATCACCAATCACGTCAACTCACCAAAAAACTTCTACCACGGTCACTATGGCCTGAAGATTTGTAGCGCTTCCATCTTATTCTCCCAAAGAATGGACAAAAATATACACTCCTCATCACAAGCTCCGGGGGTGTAGCTTTATATACAGTATAACTCTTCTCCGTTCATATCCAAACTGGTTGTAGCTCTTTAAAAAAAAACACCTTCCCGGTTCAAAAAGTGGAGAAACTATATACGTTGGTCTTGAATGAGTGATATCTTCGGGAAGAGTCCTAAATTGGTGAGGTTGGTTCTACCAGTCCCCAAGTGTTTTGCTGGAAAACATGGGAAAAGCTTTGTAACTGCAAGTTTCCTGACAGCAAATCTAGTGGTTTACAAATTGAAATGCATTCGGATTCCCATTTCAAGTTGCCAAGAGACACCTTGTACTGGTGCTTTTCTCGTATTACCCGCTGGTTGTTTTGTCCACCCGCCGTGTTTTTGCCGTGTTTCCCAAACAAAAGAAGCCTCCACTGAAGGCAAATCCACTGGAGTATTTGGTGATCCTTCCAAGATGGCATCTAACTTGGGACCCTCCACAACAAAACTGCCAACAACCTTTTCTCCTCTCCCTAAGGATCCACGGGACTGGTACATTTACCTACATGAATGATTGATCTTTATGGTAAATCCAGGTATACAATACATGGATCCAATGGGTCTGAAACTTATCATCAAAAAAATCCTGTTCTTGGGGTGGGGGGTGGTTAGAAGGTCTCTCAAGCTGTGAGACGCCAATTTTTGGGGGGTGGGGCGGGGGATAGTTTGTAGGGATAGGGGTAAGACTTTTTGCATGGATGATAGGTGAAACGGATTGCTTTTGGGATTTCCCAAACTGGACATATGCAAAAACATGAAAAATGAAGTGACAACTTGTTTTAGTGTTAGGTATACTTTCACCATACTGCTAGACTCGATATGACGCGGGTCCCTACCATTACGGCGCACATTCGTGTTTAAAGTACATTACGACGATTGACGCACCAGTGACCCCTTGGAACGTGACAGGCGATTTAAAATCTATAAAACCAAGGATTTGCTGGGATTCCCTTCATATCTGGTGATTGGTGAGTGTATTGTTCTTAGATGAACGGCATTGAAACAGCAAATGTAGTTAAAGAGTGTTTCAAAATTAATAAGTATTGCTTCAACATTTCAAACCGTCCGAGGATATCCCAAGAACAGCCCATCAAAACAAACAGATGTCCAAATACTGAAGATGGATGTTTGGAAGACTAGTTTCGTTTTGGGAAGGCCTGTTTTCAGGTGCTATATTAGTTTCAGGGAGGGTATTTATTGGGTTTTTTTAAATTCAATTGCTTCAACCAATTGGATGTTTCCGAAAATAGTGGTACCCCCCAAATCATCCACTTGAATAGGGTTTTCCATTATAAACCATCCATTTTGGGGTACCCCTATTGTTGGAAACACCCAATTCAATTCTTGGATTCAACATCGGTACATATCGCAGACAAGTTCGCAGGGTTTATATGACGAAGAGCCAAGCTGAATCACTGAGCTTTCTTGAACCAAACAATGACCCCCAGGCACCCGTACTACACCCATATCATCATGTCACTCCCAATCCAGAATGCCTTGAAAAAAATGGGAAATGGTATGGGTCCCGCTTATGGGAAGGGTGTTTTTATGTGCTTGGAGGTCACTGTAGAAATCCCGGCTTCAGCCCACCCTGCAGCATCATTGATTTGCCATGCAATGCATCTATCACTAGATTGGAAGTACTATACCTATGCTGTGCCTTCTATGACCTCATCTGCATCTGTTTTTGGGTGTTTGGTGCTTTCTTTTACATGAGTGCGACCGTACCTCCATTCGATATGAACTTCGATGCGTTACATGGCATGAAGAAGCAACAAAAAACATAGGGGAATCAATGTGGGCCAAAGAATTGTATTGTCCAGTTTCTCTTTTGATCCTAATATCCAACATGTATGTACTGTGCATTCAGTGTGAAAACATATGCGAAACACACGCAAATTGAGTATCAGTGAAGCGACGCACTAGTTGTGTTTACGAAAGTCTATCGAATTTCTCTTGGTGTCTACAAGGTGGGCCCCTACCAGTTATTAATGGAGTGATGGCGCGCCTATAAATGGCCTTGTAAATGGATAACTGGGGTTATAACCCTACTTAGAGGGGCCCCAGTTACTACCCATGTATAACTGGTAGCGGCCCACCTTGCAAAACATACATCAACCTTTGACTTCAAGTTTCCAACATTAACAATCTCCACCATCACGCCTGGTGTACTGTGACCATTGGAAACACGCATCAGTTGACTGGCACCTTGATCATCGGTGTGGAAATTGATGGATTTATGATGGATTTAATATCATATAGGATCCATGTATGGTATAATATATATATATATATTCTACATTTGACTGATTGTTCGAGTACATGTAGGCAAATACTTATATCAATTATACCATACATGCAGCATCTGGGTCTCGGAAGTGATGGTTCAAGCACCCGAGCAGTGAAACAAATCGTGGATACAGTCCATCATGTAGGTTGTTGAATAGGGATCTTTATAATGGCTTAATCCCCATAAGATTGGGTAATATTGGGTAATATAGTCACCATGTGTCCCAAACAACCATGTGTTTTTCTCATTGCTCCTTGGTTTGTTTAAAGTTTAAACTGTAGGGCCACTATGAATGGATATCAATGCCAACTTTTGTTGAACAAATGCAGGTCACCGCAAAAACTTGGATCTGGGCTACCCCATGATGCTTGTCAGTTCATCAATACCTTCCACATGCTAAGTCAAAGTCCCTGAGCGGTGGTTTACTTGGAAAGACCTTGAACCCCAAACAATTTGCCGAATGGTCATCAGTAGCTGGCAGTTGTCTTATGAAATGCCTTGGATCATTGGGAAAATGCAATTCTTTGGTATCATTTGAGTCAAGAGCCACACACAGAAGATGGAAGGGAGGAACCCAATTAGAAACCTGAAACTCCTTTGAACGTAGGACGACCTTCTAAAGACATCTTGAACTTTTTCTAGCCAACGATCCAAAACATCGCCATCCATCTACTAAAATATGTCAAGGTTCAAAGACAAAATCTCTTTAAGGCTTATCAAATTAAAAAACAACGAAAAACACCATCTTTGTTTTTTGTTCCAAAAAAGTCTTTGAACTATGAAGCTTCCGTTCCAACCGAAACCGTTTTGGCCCCCGAGAAATGACAAGAACCACTGCTTCTCTCCAAGGCACTCTTCGAGACACCTAAGGCATTGCGTCCGCTGCTGGCAGAACGTGGCCTGAAAACCGGTCGTTTCACGAGAACAAATGTAGGGTAGCTTTGGAGGTAAATGTAGGTAAATATACCATACATTGAGCATCCGGGTACGGATCTCAAGAACTGCCAAGTGATTCAATTCGTGACCTTTTGATCTCCTAGTTGGTCACTTAACCCTGAAAAGGGTCAATTAATCATCCCAAAGAAGTCACAAAGAAATTGCCAGTGGTTATCAAGAGCAGACTTTTTGGATCTGCAATGACTTGATGATTATCAACCCTAATCTGGCTGATCTGTACCTACATGTAGATAGTGAACTTTATCATAATGTAGATGAAGGGAAGAGTTTATTTACAAATTCGAGCAATCCTTTACCTCAATTGCCCAGATGCTATACTATAATTTCGTACCAGCTCTATGAAGGCCCAGGCGAAGCTGCTACAAGTAATATATTTGGCAATTAGATTCGATTCTATAGATACGAATAGGCAGTGATTTTAGTTTAACCCCAGGCAAAACTTCGGTTCCCTGCTAAAATTTAAACCGTTGGGGGGTTACATTTATAACCCCGCAAAATTCAAAAGGACTCAGGGTATGAAGGATGTCCTATTTAAGATGTGCCAAGAAACTTGAATTCATTTGCATCGAAGGGACATTTAATCCTAGTTATGATCGTTCATTCAAACATCGTGCCCAACTCCGGCAAGCGCCAAGGGCTGGCGGTGTCTACCATCTCGAAATTGGAGTGAATACATCAAATCAAAATGTAATAAAACCCATAAACAGATCTGGTTAACTCATCCCTTGTGTACCAGTCCACCTTGAGTTAGATTTTTAGAGACTCCAACGTTTAGACAATGGCATTATTATAAAACGTTGAAAAAAAACCTTCATGAATTCCAGGGGTGGTCGCGTGTTTGTCATCCCACATGCTCCATGTCTGTAACTACATTTGACCACGAAGATTGCGGTAGTTTCGACACCAAGTAACAAGAATCCATCAAGGTATGATTTTACACCATTCGATTCGAAAAATCCATGTAGAAAATCCAGCATCTGGGCATGGATTTGATAAAAAACAAGGTTTCCATCGATTCAGATTTGTAAATTTGTGAAACAAAAAAACATGTCATTCCCTGGCAGTGCAAATATCAAAGCCAACCAACCCGAACTCAGGTTTTTCAACGATCGTGCAAACCCACGCTCCACCTTCCGAATCATCCTCCCTTAACACCCCTGTGTGCCTTGGAGAAACTCGAGATTGACTTCGAGTCAAGGTGTCACTTTCAGATCTTCTCACACTTTGTGGTCTTGCTGTTCGTGCTGTGCTTGGAGTTTGATTTCTCCTTGCACTCTGCGCTCTCTGAGTTGTTGGAGCAACAGCAGCTCTGGCAGTTTGGGGTCTAACAGCTAAACTACCTGTGCTCACTGTGCTGCGACTGGCTCCCAGGCTTCTTTCCCGGTTGGCTGTTGATGTCGTTGGCGTCGTTGCTGGCCGCCCGGGCGGGGCTGCCACAGTGGCCGGCCGCGGCGCTGGGGACGTCTGCCGCGGCGCTGGGGACGTCTGCCGCGGCCGCGCCGGCGCGGCGGGGCTAGCGGCACGGGGCGCCGATGGTGCACGGACATCTTGGCTCTTGGAAGAACGTAGGTTTCGTGCCGTAAGGCTTCCACCTGGCACCGGTGGCCAATGAGGAACGAACAAAAAGATGGTAGAACCCAACTGACCTCTAATTTTTGAAGGTCAACCCTCCAAAACAAGGCCTAAACTCCAATCAAAGTTGAATAGAGGTCTTTGGCTTAAAACATGTGAACCTTCCACTGCTCAATGGAGTTTCCTGGTTCCCTTAATAGGTGGTATATACTGCCAATTGGGGGATTATATGCTACCTACCACCTATTAAGGGAACCAGAAACAACCATTGAACTGCTGTTGGAAAAATCATCTCAGTTATGGATAAATCCGTTCGCTACTTCGTTCGCGACTTCCAGGTTTACGGCCTCCGGGAAGTTTGCCGAACGAATCGAACGATGGGTTTTAAGAAGCACTGGGATCCTACCCAAACCATCCTGAACGAAGAAAGGCCAAAGTACAACGTATCTGTTGTATAAAATACTTACAACTGCCAACAGAAAGGACAAAATTGGACTTAAACCAATTGCTTTCAAAATATGTCTTGGACTTCCTGGCAAAAGAAAAACGTGTAAAGCTCAACTCTGCTTGGTAAAAACCCTACCGTCGGAAAACGTCGGCCTTTTTTTCCCACATGTGCCATGGTCTAAAAATGGCTATGAGGGGAATGGTCATCTACGATTACTACTGTTGATGGGTGAAATCCTGCACCGGTTGATAGGTAGTATATCCCATTATTTACAAGGTTATAGCACCATCCCAAGTGGTTCAGGATTTCAGCCATCAACAGTAGGAATGGCAAAAATCACATCTTGGATTTCCATAAGATGCTTGGTTTTTACACGGTACTGTACCCCAACCGGTGGTTGGAAACATTTTTGAATGACGCCCATGGGATCCCCCCATCCGTTTTGAAAGACACACCGATTCAAACAACGACATCTTAACTGGTTGGTGGTTGAACCAACCCATTTGAAAAAATATGCGGAAGTCAAATTGGATCATTTCCCCAATTTTCGGGGTGAACATAAAAAATATTTGAAGTTTCACCACCTAGTTAAAGAAACAAAAAAACACCTTGTCACAAAAAAATCACCTTGTCACAAATGTTACATGTCATGACATGGCATCTGTTGCCAACCTGCGCTTCTTCGTACATCTCCTGTGGAAACAGCAGCACCAGCTCGGGTGGCTGGGGCTGCAGCGGAACCACCAACCTGAATAAACGCACAGCTGAAAGTTAGTCCCGGAGAAAACGAACAAACATCCACCCCAAAAAATTAACTGGTTGGTGGTTGAACCAACCCATCTGAAAAATATGCTCGCCAAAATGGGTTCATCTTCCCCCGAGGTAGGGGTGAACATGAAAAAATATTTGAAACCAGGACCTATAGTTGACATAGCCCCTGGAAAATGATGGTTGGAAGACAATCCTTTCCTATTGGGTCGTTTGTAACTTTTCAGGGGCAAAGAGATAAATCATCCCTTCGGGTTGATTGTAACTTTATCATCCCTTAGGGTTTTCAATTGGCACCCCGACTGGAAGGTGCTTAGATGTAATTTCCTGTTCCCAGATGCTCCATGGGACTGGTATATTTATTCCTACTAATCTACCATAAAAAAATCAACCAAATGTATGAAGTACCTGGAACGCCAATTGTCCTATTTGTTTAGGCAACATTACCCCTAAAACCAGCAACTATTGCCTTAAAAATAGGGCACTTGGCTTTCCAGGTAGTCCCTTTTTGGGTAACATGTGAATTGTCGAGGAGACATTCGGTCATGTGTCGGAGTCGAGGAAATGATGAGAAGTGAGAAGTGACCAGTTGATTCCCCGACCCGATACATTCTCTGAAATGTCTGAAAGCTAAGTTGAACACACACGAAAAAAAAGATACTGTAAGGGCACAGGAGAGGATGATTGTCTTCCAAGTATCCATTTGTCAGGTGCCTTTTTGGTTTGAGGGAGAGCATGTGGAAAATCAATAGAAACACTTCATCATTGCTGATCAGCATTTGATGCCACGTTTATCCTTGTCCATGACCCAGATGTACAGTAGTATACAGTATAGTTCCAAATGCCTCACATTGATGGTATCCGGTATGCGTGTTATTTTACAACACTAGGGTTGCTTCAACAAACAAGGAATTGGAACCCGGTTGGGTATTACTGTACTGAATCTAATATATCAATTTAATAATTTTTGCACCACGACTCATCTGCAACAAGTCTTCCCCTAAGGTAAACATCAAAAACCCTCTGAAACCACTTGTTAGCAAAATGAATTCCAAAGAAAACAATGATAGTACAATTGTTTGAAGAAAACAACCCATCTGTTTCTCTACACAAGTTCTTTTGGGCCAAAAGTTTGCATTCAACAAAATTCTATACATGTTACAGGTGTGAATTTTTCCCATGTGTGGATCATTTCAACATTGATCCATTTTTTGTTTTCATTCCGAGTCGATGTTGGATCATTAAAGCAATCAATGCTTTAAGCCACAATGGATACGGATGGTATATCTTCAGGTTGAAAAATTCAAGGCACAATAAGCAAACACAACGTTAAACATAAGATTCCCATCCCCGAACTAAGGGCGACTCTCTTGGGGGACTCTCTGATATTAAACCACCATGTGGGGTCACGAACCGGCGGTGACTCTGGAGTGATCTAAGAAAAAAATGTCTTGTCTCAGCATTGAGTCTGGGCATCACACATTTGACCCCCCAAAATAGACTTGGATTTCTACCCTCTGGAATACTAACATAGCGATTGCTGGGATATCCCCATGTTTAAAAAGGAAATACATCTTCAATCCGGGTCCATTTTCCAGCCAGCTATGTTAGATTAGCGGGGTGTATCCACCACAAGACTTCAAGGCTTGCTGTTATCTGTGGGCAAAATTACTCTATTGGTGGTCAAGAGCCGTCCCCTATTTGCTTTCAAAAACAAGGCGGAAAAGAGTAATGATAGGTGGCACAACTTTGTTCGTGCTTGTCTTTGTTGTCTTTGTTGTCTTTGTTGTCTTTGTTGTCTTTGTTGTAGTTGTAGTTGTTGTAGTTGTTGTAGTTGTTGTAGTTGTTGTAGTTGTTGTAGTTGTTGTAGTTGTTGTAGTTGTTGTAGTTGTTGTAGTTGTTGTTGTTGTTGTTGTTGTTGTTGTTGTGGTCGTCCTCGTAATCTGCAACCCATCTCATCATCTCAACCCCATACAACCACACCACCTGTCGCCAGCGCCCCACCGCGCCTGTCGTACCAATGGTCGACCTACAGGTGGCATCTGGTGCCATCTCGGTGAGAAAATACCCGTTGTTGACTTATTCCATAACCCAGCTTAGCCCCCCTATCAAATAGTCCCATAGGGATTGCAAGTCTCCTTTTTCCTTATTTGAAATGTTCGCTTTTTTAAAATCCCATACAAGAATCATATACACCATCCATGTATGGTATATGTACCCATGCATAAATCATAAATGTTTGATTTTATGGCAAACTAGGTAAATAGACCACACAATGACTGTTTGGGTGGATGCTCCGCATACTGGAAATTGGAGCAGTATTTAGCTGAAGGTTGCGTAGTGCCATCTTGGTGTCACCTACCATCATCTGTTTGGCAGCCTAAATATCTATAGTCTATACTATACTTTCATCTGGATTCACCAGAGCACCGTACTGGCTACTGATACATCCCATTGTCCCATGGGTTTTCTCGCACGATTCTGCCATCATTTTTTCCCTCGATTGTTCCCAAAAAAAACATCCAAACACCAGGCATGACCAGGGAAAATTGAATTCCTGGTCTAGGCCTCCGGTCGACCCAATTTTCATGCGGAAAACGTGGGTTTTCCAGCTGCAAATTTACAAATTTGGTGAATGTTTCCCCATCTACTTACACAGACCTTCAGGCATTCCCAGATCTTGAAAAACATCTGGCAATATATGGTAATGATTTGCCAGAGTTGAGATCATCTTTTGTGTGATCCATCTATCAAATGCACAAGTAAGAGATGTTAACCAAAAACCCTGGAATGACATTAGGGGTCGTCATAATGGCTTATTGATCTTTTGGTAATCCCTACAAAACTGGGTAATAAAAATCCCCTATATACAGCAAATGACCAGTATTTTCGTCACTGCTCAGGTGAGAAGTGATGAAATATCTTTTTAGAAATATAACCAGCAGCCCCTCTTGGCCACACAACACAGACACACACACACACAAAAGCACACCGCATTCTGATGTTTTAAAACGAACCCGAACCCGCTGTCTAAAAATGCCAAGCTGAACTTGATGTCTCTTATCTGAAATTGCATAGATACCCAGATTTGGTGAGTCTAGCTGGGCCCGAAAAAAACTCCCAAAATCTCCATTCCTCTTATTCGGAATGGCTAAATTTTCATTTTTTCTTATGTTTTAGCACTAAAACAAATGCACATCTTTCCTTTTTTGGGGCCCGGGGCCTTCCTATTTTGAGGGGCTACATCTCCGAAAAAACCACAAAATGATGGCTTTGGAAAGGTTGGACTCCTCTAAAATATGGCCAATTTTAGTGGTACCGTCTAGGGAACTAACAAAAAATCCACCTTTGGAAAAGGAAAATCATCGACTCCACAGTGATTTCCGTGAGATTTCCGTGGTGTTCATCTATTCGCCATGCCCTGCCTGCCACCTTGGCAGTAGGTTGAACCTTAGGCCGATTTTTTGAGCCTCGTTTTTGGTTTTTTAGATGGCGGATGGTGAGAAAATAAATCCAGCAAAATGTACACATAGACATAGGATTCCCATAAAACGAAGGATATTTATTTCTTTTTCTTTTTACCTACATTTTCACGGTTGATTTTTATGGGATCAATTAGTAAATATACGCATCGTCCGGCAATCATATGAAGGATACCACCTGGAAACTAATATGGCTAAATGGAAAATCATCATTTTTCCTACCCTAAGAATCCTTGGGCCCTCCAATGGAAGGGCGAGTTTGAACCTCTACAGCAGCGTTCTGGGTCCTCAAAATAGCTACTTTTGAGGGGCCAGGATTCTCGGGGCAGGAGATACATCTTCGTGTCACATTTAGTTGTTTTTCATTGTCCTGTTAGTTTTCTGGGGTCTGCACCACCTGGAAAGTAGATGGCGATCGCCACTCCCATTAGTCTTGGTTTATCATGGCCCCTGGGAAACAAAAAACCTTTTGGGAGTGGCTGGCCAACTTAACTTCACAGTGTATATTCTCATGTCGGAGCATGACTAATAACAAGATTAAAGTGTAAATTGTTTCTACTAATACATTAAGTCATCCTCCAAAAGTTTAGTCAGCTTAGCCGGCCAAGACAGATATGTCTCGTATTCAAGGTGGAATTTCTTGGTCCATGAAATTAACTCATAGCTTCACCTCCCTGTTTCGATCCGATAAACCTGCATGTTTTGTTTCTCACAGATTTTTTTTTAGATTCCCAGGAGGGGACAAAATCACCAGCAAACTGCACACCACCCCTAAGTTTTGTCGCTCAATTGCTCGGATTTACATCCAGGCGAATACAAAATATCACTCAGCCCTACTGTTGAAAAAAACATCAACTATGTAACCCCAAATGTTGCATCTGGTTGGTGGTGGAACCAACCCATCTCAAAGAAATATGAGTCAAAATGGAAATACATCTTCCCCAAACAGACTGTGAAACTTCCCCCCAAAAATGTTAGAAAACCAAAAATCACCACCGTTTTTACAACGTTTGAAGAAGGTTCACCCACCATGTTCCACGAAAAAAATTCTTTCGGAAAACTCCGTCCGAACTTTTCATCCGATCTTATCCCAAAATACAGCCACCTTACAGCCCAGCCGAGAAAACTGCTGATTGGGTGGTTTTAACCTAACCCATCTGAAAAATATAAGGATCCGGGGTTGAACATACAAAACATGATTTGAAGTTTCACCACCTAGAAATTTCCGTTCAATTTCCTTAGAAATTTCCAACTAATAGGGCTGAAAATACACAATTTTTGAAGTTTCACCACCCAGAAGTTGCTTCAACCAGGCTCCCCCAACGATCGGAACCCTTGGGCTCATTCCCAAACCTCGGGTAGAATTGTTGGCGACATGTTTTTTAACGGTAAAATTTTCAGGAAACCTTCGAAGACGTTTCGAAAGGAAGTCGGGAATCCAAAAATTGGAGGATTTCGAGGATTGTTTTTTTTTCAAAAAAAGTTTTCGTTTCTCTCCGATTTTTTTTTTGAGAGATTCGAGATTTTCAGAACACCTCTTTCTTTCAATATACTTACATGTTTTCTTGTTTGCATTTGTTATATTTTGTTATTCTGTTATTCTCTAAAGGATCTAAAAGGGGTGGGGTTTTTCAATTTTCAGAAACACATTGCATCAATTTGGGTGAAAGTATGACACCACCCACCTCCAATTCCTGGAGTAAGACCAGTTGAGGAAGGGAATTTCCTTATAATTACTTCAAAAGTATCTGTTGGTGTGACCTCACCTACGGTTGATGGAAGAAATCCTGCACTAGTAGGACTAGTTGATATATAGGTAGTTTATCCCGTTATTTTCAGGGTTTTAAACATCCCCGGTGGTGCAGGATGTCTTCCATCAACAGAGTATCACTTTTCATTCACCCAGCTTCAAGATACAAAAAGTGGAGCATTTAGAGGTATAATCTGAAAGGCATGCATCTGGGTGACAAGGTTGATTCATCAACCAATGGTTGGTGATAAGTTTTGATGCTTGGGTACCGGCCTATTCTGCAAGTTCAACCTGTCTACAAAACCCCTAATAGCTTGGATATACCCCCTCCCCGGGATGCAATCGTGGCAAATGAAGATTTAGGTTGGGATTTGTGACTAAACATGTATACAAAATATGATACTCCTGGTAGTGACTGGCATCCTCTTGGTGTTTGGTGAACCCAACCTACAGTCCGACAGTTGACAAACACTCATCATCCTGCGGTCCTTTTTTGTCTCAAGAGTCACCATGAGGGACGAACGCCTGACCCAACCCGGGATTTGCCTCCTCAGCAACCCACTGTACATTTGCGTTGCTGCGGCTTGCAGGGATCTTGTCATGTTTAAATGGATCCATTTACCTGGAAACGCCCAGTGCGGGGCCTCAAAACACGGTTGAGAAACCGATGATTCTCCAAACAAAAACAGCAACAAAAACACGAGTCCTGTCATAACGTAGAGCATTGACGCATGGCAACTTTTTTTGTGGGCATTTGAATAGTTTGAGATTGTGAAAAGCCACATGGAAAAAAATCCAAACAGATTCCAAACACAATGAGGAAGAATCTGATGGAAGAAAAGAACACCTCAACAAGAGAACAAATCCAAGCCCAAGATAAGGGTGTTTCCGAAAATAGGGATATACCACCAAATCATCCAGTTTCATAGGGGTTTTCCATTTATAAACTCCATCGATTTTGGGGGAAACACCCCTATTTTTGGTTCAACACCCTAATAATGTAAACAGGTACTCAGGCAACTCTCGGCAAAAATTACTTATAATTCCTATAACCATCATGAAGTTTGCGGGCATTTTGGGTTTTGGATTCTCTCAGACTTTTTCATGTGGAGTGACCAACCGGAAAGGCCGGAAAGGAAGGAACAGGTCCTGATAATTTGCCCAAACACATCCCATAGAGGATCCATGGGACTGATATATTTACCTACATGTACCATGATTTTTTATGGTTTTCATATAGGTAAATATATATCATTTCCCACGGATGGTATGGGACATGTAGCAAGCCATATTTTCAATGCGCACTATTCAGTACACCACGGCTTGGTTCATCAACCATGCTACTCCAGGAGCATCACAGGTGACCAACGACTGAGCAACGGTTTTCCACGATCACAGCGGTTTAGAATCTCATCGAATTAACCATAGGAGCCATACAGACTGGTATAAAATTACCTCCATTTAGATCCACTTGGTTGATTTTTTGTGGAAAATGCATGCATGGATCATACGAGTTTTACTGCTTGATAGGACTGCCCTATTCGTGGGCAGTATAATCCAGTTGACCAGCCAACCCGTTTTTTCGTTGCTCTTTTGTCCTGTCATCCAAGTGCTGCATCGCTTCATCAGTTTTCTAAGAAACTTTGAGTCTCACATTGTAAGATCGAAATTGCGAAACACAACATCCTGACAACCAGTTGATATGGTAAATATCCCCCCGGGAAATTACATGTGTAATATCATGTATACTGTACATATTACTGTATGTTAACATTCTTTAACATTCAAACTTGCGAAACGTGATGGAGTTGACCTAGATCACCAAAGTAGCAATCTACTCATCTGAATAAGAATAGTTACACAAACGAGGAGCATGCCTAATTGTTTCAATTAACAAAACAGAGGACTTTGTAGGACATCAAAAACATCCAAAAACATGTTGAATCCCAAATGACCTGTCGTTCTGCATTACAGCCTCATTCCTGAGTCTAATTTAACCGTGGTGTAGATGTACTGGGCAGATCCGGATGCATGTTGTCGACGGAAGCCATGATCTTATGTAGACTGGAAAGGTTTGAACAGTTACATCTGATCGTGTCTGTTTCATGAATGCTTACTTATGATCTGACATATACTGTATATATAATCATGCCTTTAGTGCCCTTTGTGTAATGCTACAAATACTGCAAACAGTATTGAACATCAGAAACCGTCCATATGTGGAAGATGCGAAGCGAATCCAATCATCCTTCAAATGCCAACTGTTGATGGTTAATTGATGGGTCACAATGATCCTAATATATTGTGCACCATGTTGGAATTTGGTTGTTTAAGTCCCGCATCGTTTTCTTTCCATGTTTTTATCATGGAAATCTAAGGGAGGTACCCCCGCCAATGCCACGAAATAGGGCCTTGTTGAGAGGGGCCAGCATTGTCCCTTGGCCTTCTTAGGGCCTTATTTCTTGGGGGGTGGCATAAGGGGCTTCCCTTAGATTTCCAGATGCTGCGCACCTCGAGGGAGGAAGTGTTGCCATGGACCACTCGAATATCATAAACCAAATTCATCACCTTAAATACCCAGTTAAGGCCACAGAAGTCGGAAATCTTTGGGGGTTTCCTAAAATGGTGGTACCCAACAACCATGGGATTTCCTACCAAAAATGATCATTTTGGGGTGTTTTGGGGGTACCACCATTTAAGGAAACACCCATTTCATCCCCAATACTAATACCACTATCGATATACAAACGGAGCATAATTGACGGAAAGCTGTTTCTTAGAAAGCTGTTTCAGGCAAGCACCAGCAGTTTCGTATGGCGATCTCGTATGTCCGGCCAGCACCAATCTGCATTCAAATACATGACACATGGTGATTCGCACAGACTAAATGGTCCAACAGAATTGGTTAACAACCCAAGTGCTGTATAACAGAAATATACATCAATGATTTCCAGCAAATTATACCGGTAGTCCTTACTAGTGACATGCACACTTTGAAAAAGATCCTACCACCTCTACATCGATGTTTTCTTGAGGTATGACGAGTACCTATGTCATTGGTACGTACTCTGGCTGGTCAACCGAACCCCCTTAATGTACCCCTTGAGGAAGAAGGCCTTATTATGTAACGGTGTATTAACCATTGGCTTCCCTTAAAAAAACATCAAAAAACCGCCTTTTTTCCCGGGGGAGAGGTACGGTTTCCGGTGGGGTAGGTTGACCAGCCATGATACACAGCTGCTGGCTTTGGCTCCACAGGAGATGGGACATCACCACACTACCACAGCTGTTTCGCAACGGCATGGGAAGCTGGAAAGTGGAGTTCCTGAAAACGTCGCCAAAAATAAGGGGCCCGCCCTCCAAACCCAACATGAGAGTTTAACACCAATGAAAAATACCGGGTCTTATTGATTTTTTACACCAATGAAAGAATGAACAATCCAAAATGATAGATGTTTGTTTTGGAATTTGGGAGGGTTTCATTTCACTACCTTTCCCGGTGGTGGAAAAAAACTCGTGAAATCGTTTGCCCTCTGCTACATGTCATGTCGGGCCCTTGCTCTTTGCTGGTGCGCCCTTAAAGAAAATGGAGGACCTGCCCAGCTATCCCCCAATACAATATGGATTGGTCTTGTTTTTTTGGTATCATCCCAAAACACATGCCCAGGTGTTTTCCACTGACGTCAATCATCCCGAAAAAAGTTTGATTCTATGTAACGAAGTGAGCACTACGTAGGTAGCAAACAAACAAACAAACAAACAAACAAACAAACAAACAAACAAACACCGGAACTTGTACTTTAGATTATATAACTACCTCGAAAAGATGACACAAATACACCCCGATTTGTGTATTGAAGTGTCTGCAACACACACAAGCACCTAGACCAAAAGGTCATGAGTCATCACCATCAATTTGCAAAAATATCACATATGTATATATTAAATTCCATTAATACAAATAAGATTCATTGAGAGATATCCAAACGCTGTTTGGTTGCATTTCGCACGTCTTGCGCATCTAGCTTCCCATGCCACAAAAAGATGGACGCTCACAACAAATAGCCTAGCATGTGAGCTGCACGTCAAAAGCAAAAGGGGGTCGGTTCATAGAGTAAATGGGTATATATAGATATTTATCATTCTATATTGTCATAGCAAGTTGAAATCCAACATATGCATGAATATTGATGTGCTTCTGTATTAAAAAACAACATCTATTCAATTTCTATTGCTGACGCAACAATATTTAACAGTCAATCTCTACATCCATGAATGTACACGAATCTTCGCACACGCAAAATTTTGTCTTTTGCATGAATGTGAATGTATGTAAACCACAAGTTTTTCACAGCTGGAAAAACATCCAAATTTCCAAATGAACGGCCAATAAGGACCCAAACATGGAGGTGGATGGTTCAGATGATCTTCCTTTTCACACAAGGGTAATGTTTAGGTTCAAAATGGGCTCCATTTTTCAGAGTATGAGCTCCATTGATCTATCAAAACAACATGCATCATGATTTTAGTAGCAACACAGCGGGCTGGATTTTGGAGCTTCATTTTGTCCCAGATGTGCTTGTTGGGTGGTTGGAAAAAAAACAAACACCTTCCCCAAATGCTGGTTTAATGGTGATTTGCTGTTGTAGAAAGAAGCAAATCACCTTAAACAAACACAAATTGTTTGTCTTCTTTTTTGATACTGTATTTTCGCAATCTCTAGCTCCTTGAGCTCCAATATCTCTAGTATAACATTGTTGCCCCACATGTGTCATCTGTGTTGATCCGAACCGAAGGGTCCAACATAAAGACAGACTTTCCTGTGGAAATTTGAAATAAACGCATTCAATTGAGAATTTGAGTGGTGTGATCTTTTTGACTTTTTGTGGAACCAACGCCCTAAATGAATCTAAATGATTTGAATCATATCACAATACCACCTTCTTAAAAACTCTAGCATATTCTATGCACCTTGTGCCTTATAAGTTAAACCATAGACCCAAAACATCTGGGCAAATTGGATTGATATGAATGATCCACCGCAAGTCATCCGGTGCCATTTCCGATGCCTTGAAACTTTCGACAACGGTACGGGCTCTGAGAAATCCTCCACAAACTACGCCCCAAAACCGGTTATAAGTAGGATGCAATAATCCTTATAAGTAGGGTGAATTTGAACCCCAGTGAAACCCATATATTTTCGGCCATTTTATAGGGGCCCCGAAACTCCAGTTGTAACAATCGTAGGGCGCCCACCTTGCAAAAAATGGTTTCCCATGTCTGAGAAGATTTGTTTTCACGCCTGACTTTCCCAGTTCCTTCGCCCTGAAAATACAGGTGATGCAAGAAATCCTACAACCAATTGATAGGCAGAGTATCGCAACTTAGGTTTTTCTTTTACAAAAAAAACCTGAACAAATTCCGAAGGAATCCACCTTTAAAAAATCCCAGTACTTGGCTCAACTGGTTGATTCGGGGCATCTCCCGCGCCTGGATCCTACTAGATCAGCATATCCCATGATGCGCAGCGGCCACAAACACTCGCAGATGGCTTATAGAACTCACGGTCTCCCGGCACTCCTTTCAACCTACCTTAGGAAGACACTCCCGTTGTGTTGTTGAAAAACCTGAGGAAAAAACTTCTTTTGTTTCGAAAATATTGGAAGGAAGAGACAAGTATGTAGTTACTATGATACAATGATAAATATATCATATATATATATATGATAAATACCGCATAAGCGAGACATAAATATATATATATATGTATATGCAAAGATCGATAGACGACATTTATGATTGATGTACAGGTATCTTTTATGATAAATAAATATGAAATAAACAATTTAATAGGTATGATTCATATGTACATATATGTGTTTCTATATACATATGTCATATATGGTCCCCCCAAGATCTACCTATCTCATTCTTTATGGTATTTGCAGTATAAAATGCTTGTTTTGCAAAAGCAAAAAATGATTCGTTTTTTGTTTTCGTTTTAAAGTACAGTACTCCAAAACAGACAAAAACCCGTTTTTTTCCATGTTTTCTTGTAGACATATTTAAAAACTATAAAAAACCTTCAATTTTGAACGTTTTTGTAGGGTTTAGGCATGACCAGTAAAAGGAAAACCTGATACCAACTTCTTTTTGACCTATTCCCTTAAAATTCGACAAAAGAAACTTGAGTTTTCCAACATAATTGTGGAAAACTCGAGTTTTTTTTTTGTGAAATGTTGAAGACTTACAAAAAACCCGAGGTTATTGAACATTTGGAATGGTTTGTGTTGTTTCAGACAAATAACGGATGTGCTGAAGGTTGCTTGCTTCTCTTGCAGATTTTGGAACAGCATGAAAGCTTGACTAAAACAGACACCGTGCACAGTGCCCCGGAGAGTGAGTAGGCGATGCATGTATGTATTAAAAAGACACAGTGACATTGAGTTCAGAACGGATGTCAGACAAAATTGATTTCCTGTTTTTGGTTTGCGGGCTTTAAAAAGTGTTTGTTTTTTTCCCCCAAACAGTTTACTGTGGGGTTTACTTTAAAAAAAAAGGTGTGCACACGCTTGCGCGCGCCTGCTCAGTTGGGCGTGGCTTGGGCGTGGCGTGGGCGTGGCGTGGGCGTGGCTTGGGGAGGCTTGGGCGTGGATGGGCGTGGCTTGGGCGTGGCTTGGGCGTGGCCTGGGCGTGGCGTGGGCGTGGCTTGGGCGTGGCTTGGGCGTGGCTTATGGGCGTGGCTGGGTGTGGCTTGGGCGTGGCCTGGGCGCGGCTTGGGCGGCGTGGCCTGGGCGTGGCGTGGGCGTGGCTTGGGCGTGCATGGTGTGGCGGGGTGGGTGTGGGCGTGGCGTGGGCGTGGCGTGGGCGTGGCGTGGGCGTGGCCCTGTATAGAGACAGTGTGATTGCAAACGTCGTGTCTTAGTAACCAATTCTGCAGGACAGATTCCAATACTGTGAAACGTAAAAAACATGTTGGCGCAGAGTACGAATCCGTTCTTTTTACGTGTTTATGTTTTGTACGTGTACAGAACATGTTTTTTACGTGCACATGTACAAAGCATGTTTGGCACACGTACACCTACAAAACATGTCTTGTATATAAAAAATATTCGTATACGTGAAAAGTCTGTGTGCAACCCACCATTTTTTGTAAGACAAATCTGTGTGCACCACACCGTCTCTGTAAGAAAAACATGTGTGTGCAACCCGACGTCTCTGTAAGAAAAGTCTGTGTGCACCACACCATATCTGTAAGAAACTCTGTGTGCGTCACACCATGTTTGTAAGACAGACATGTGTGCATCACACCATTTTTGTAAGAACAACTTGCGTGCACCACACCATCTTCTAAGAAATATCTGTGTGCACCCCACCATCTTTGCAAGAATAAACTGTGTGCACCACACCTTCTCTATAAGAAAATCTGTGTGCAGCCCAACCATGTTTTCAAGAAAAACCTGTGTGCACCACGCCATCTCTGTAAGAAAAATCTGTGTGCATCCCACCATTTTTGTAAGAAACATCTGTGTGCAGCCAAACCATGTTTGTAAGAAAACCAGTGTGCACCCCGCCATCTCTGGAAGAAAAATGTGTAGCACCCCTACCAATTTTTGTAAGAAAATCTGTGTGCANGAAAAATCTGTGTGCACCACACCGTCCCTGTAAGAAAACCATGTTTGCACCCCGCCATCTCTGGAAGAAAAATGTGTGCGCCCCACCATTTTTGTAAGAGAAATCTGTGTGCACCACACCGTCCCTGTAAGAAAACCATGCTTGCACCCCGCCATCTCTGTAAGAAAAGTGCAAAAGTACACTTTCAAAATAGAAAAGTATACTTTCGACGTGCACAATTGTATTTTCAAAGTACAAAAATGTATGTTCGAAGTACAAAAGTCTACCTTCGAAGTACGAAAGCCTACTCTAAGTACCACAAGTAGACTTCCAAATTGCAAAAACTGCAATGTCAAAATGTAAAAATCTACTTTCACACATTAGGTACAATAATTTACTTTCAAAGTAGAAAGTATACTTCCGAAGTACAACAATATACTTCCGAAGTACAAAAGTATACCTTAAAGTACCAAAAGTGCACTTTCGAATTGCAAAACTGCAATTTCAAAATGCAAAAAGCATACTTTCCAAGTGCAAAAGTACACTTTCGAAGTACACAATTATAGTTTCACAGTACAAAAGTACATTTTCGAAATAAACGAGTATACCTTCGAAGTAAAATAGTAAAAGTGCATTTTCAAACTGCAAAACTAGAATTTCAAGATGCAAATGTTTAATTTTTAAATATTAGACCTTTAAAGTGCAAGAACATACTTTCAAAGTAGAAAAGTATACTTCCGAAGTTCAAAATTATATTTTCAAAGTGAAAAAGTATACTTTCGAAGTACAAAAGCATACCTTTGAAGTACAAAAACCTACTTGAAATACCAAAAGGGCACTTTCAAATTGCAAAATGATAATTTCAAAATTTCTTCTTTCGCACATTAGACTTGAAAGTGCAAAAATACACTTTCAAAGTAGACAAGTGCACTTCCGAAGTGCAAAAAGATTCTTCCGAAGTACAAAAGTATACCTTCGAAGTACAAAAGTATACTTTCAAAGTACAAAAGTGCACTTTCGAAATGCAATTTTTTTTTTCGAAATACAAAAGTATACCTTCGAAGTACAAAAGTATAGTTTTGAAGTACACCATATTACTTCCAAAGCGCAAAATTATTGAATTTCAAAGTACAAGCGTATACTTTCTAAGTACAAAAGTATACTTTCGAAGTGCACAATTATACTTTCAAAGTACGAAAGGATACTGTCGAAGTACACATGTCGAAGTACAAAAGCCTTTTTGAAGTACCAAAAGTGTGCTTTTAAATTGCAAAACTATTATTTCAAAATAAAAAAGTCTACTTTCACACATTAGGATTTTTAAGTGCAAGAATTTACATTGAAAGTAGAAAAGTATACTTCCGAAGAACAAACGTATACTTCCGGAGTACAAAAGTATACCTTCGAAGTTTCGAAGTACAATATTTTCGGAGTACAAAAATATACTTTCGAAGTACATAATCAAACTTTAAGAAGACACAAGTACAGTTTCGAAATACGAAAATATAAAGTACAAAAGCCTACTTACCACCTATCGGGTTTTTGCATTTTCACTTGACATGTTCAGCTTTGCACGGGCCCACAAAGCTGACGAAACCCTCCATTTCTCAGCAGCCAACCTTTTGCTTGGCCATGTGGAATACATATTCAATCATATTCAAATATCGAAGCATTTTGCGCACCTTTGCCTTTACAAAAGGAATTTCATTTTAATTGAGGTGTTAGCTTTTTTAAGGTAGGTGTCCATTCTTGGGCTTGGCAAGTTGGCTGACCAAGAAGCTTTGGAAGTAAAATTTGGAACTTGACAGTCGGCATAGTAATTTTTTTGAGCCTTTTAGTCACCGAGAGTGGTTTTGAAACCACACTGACATACTTTTGACCACTGAGCAAAAACAGAAACTCAAACTTCAACCAGCACTTGTCAAAGGAAGTTTGGATGAGAAACTTCCGAGTTACGAAGTTTTACTTTAATTTATTCAATCAAACTATTCAGATTTGACATGATATATCAGCATTGCCCACTACCAGTGATGATACAAAAGATGGCTCACAAATGTTGAATTTTCAGATATTGACTGGATTATGTTGCATTTTTAAAACAGCAGGAAAAACATGCAATTGAATCTCACCAAACACTCACGAACCTGCTGGTTCATACAAGACACGACTATCAAATATAATCCCATGCCCTTTGGAACCCAGGAAATCGAGCCCCTGCAGAATCTTTTCGTCCTAGCTTAGTTTCTTTCCTAAGTTATAAGGATGATATTTTGGTGGCAAAAGGATTCCTCATGGTCAACAGCAACAGGCTAGAGAACTAGAGCCCAACAAACTGCCAACAATACATTGAAAACTTTGAGAAGTATTAAGGTCACAAAATGTTGACCACAAACATTGGCCAATACTAAATTCTAGGAATGAACTACTTGATTTTGACTCACCCGGTTTGCTATCTTGTTTCGAAATGTTTTGTTATGCGAATAATCTCAATCTAAATAAAAGAAAATTGCCAGCAAGCTGGCCATGGTTTCCTACGCCAGCAAGCTGGCCTTGTATATCAACCAGCAAGCTGGTTTTTTACATGTCATGTTGCCAGCAAGCTGGTCTACTATAAATTGCCCCTTCTGTGGCAAATTTTGCTCGAATAAAAATGCGAGAAACATGGATAACCACACAGTAAGTTCTTCTGAAAAGGTGGTGGTTTCTGTGTTTTTTACATGTCTGTCAACTTACGGAATCAAAGAAAGAAGTCTTGAAGTCAGGTTTCAAACTCTAATGACTCTAATGAAAACCTTCCAAAAACAAATGCCCGACCCTTAATGGAAACAGAGCGCAATTTTTTCATACTTCAAAGGTGTGGTCCGGGAGAAGCTGCTGACTTCGACTTGGCCTGTGCCAATGTTTTACGTTGTTTGCGGTCAGCCTCGGCTCGGTTTTTGGCGTCCCTACGCTGACGTTCCCACCATTCCCACTCACTTGTTGGCTGGGCGAATCTCTTGTTTCCCTTGGCAATCATCGGGTCCACCCATGGGGTCGTAGCAGTTGATGCCCCAACTGCAGTTGATGGCCCAGCCACACTCGAAGCCCCAGCAGCTGCTATAGTCGCAGCCGCCCCAAGACCTGACGAATCTGCTGCACCAAGACCTGCCGAACTGCTTGCTGCAGCCGCCAACGTCGCCACTGAGGCCGACAGGACACTCACTGTACTTCTCAAAACTTCGTTCTCAGAAGTCAAGGCTTGAATGGTGTGACCCATCCGTTCAATGCCGCCCACGCCTGGTCCTGGTCCTGCTGCAGCAGCTGCTGCACCAGCAGCTGGTGGTACTGATGGTGGCAAGGTGTCTGACATGCTTGGAGCGGGCATGGGAATCAGAAACGTTTCGCCACTTGGCGGACTGGAAGTGGCAGCCAGGGGATTGCTCGGGTTCAAAGTAGTCCCTTCAGAATCAGGCTCGCTGTTCAACTCAGTCTCTGCTTCAGTGCAATCTCTCCGTCAGGCAGCATGGTTGGGGCAAGTGTCCGGTTGTCATCACCTTCAAAGAACGTCCGGTCGTCATCACCAAAGAACGTCCGGTTGTCATCACCATCAGCCATGATGAAATCACGCGGCAATCAATCTATTGTACTGAATCTTTGTAATGTTTTAATTTAAATTTGTAATGATTGATGATTTGTCCTGGTTTGAAATTTGGGTGGATTTATTCAAAACTGTTTTCACTGAAATACGCCAACATCAATCTTGTACTGAAACATTATTGTAATGANCTTCAGATTCAAAGGTGTGGTCCGGGAGAAGCTGCTGACTTCGACTTGGCCTGTGCCAATGTTTTACGTCGTTTGCGGTCAGTCTCGGCTAAGTTTTTGGCGTCCCTACGCTGACGTTCCCACCATTCCCACTCAGTTGTTGGCTGGGCATATCTCTTGTTTCCCTTGGCAATCATCGGGTCCACCCATGGGGTCGTAGCAGTTGATGGCCCAACTGCAGTTGATGGCCCAGCCACACTCGAAGCCCCACCACCTGCTATAGTCGCAGCCGCCCCAAGACCTGACGAATCTGCTGCACCAAGACCTGCCGAACTGCTTGCTGCAGCCGCCAACCTCGCCACTGATTCCGACAGGACACTCACTGTACTTCTCAAAACTTCGTTCTCAGAAGTCAAGGCTTGAATGGTGTGACCCATCCGTTCAATGCCGCCCACACCTGGTCCTGGAGGTCCTGCTGCAGCAGCTGCTGCACCAGCAGCTGGTGGTACTGATGGTGGCAAGGTGTCTGACATGCTTGGAGCCGGCATGGGAATCAGGAACGTTTCGCCACTTGGCGGACTGGAAGTGGCAGCCAGAGGATTCCTCGGGTTCAAAGTAGTCCCTTCAGAATCAGGCTCGCTGTTCAACTCAGTCTCTGCTTCAGCCACCTCTGTCACTGCAATCTCTCCGTCAGGCAGCATGGTTGGGGCAAGTGTCCGGTTGTCATCACCTTCAAAGAACGTCCGGTCGTCATCACCAAAGAACGTCCGGCTGTCATCACCATCAGCCATGATGAAGTCACGCGGCAATCAATCTATTGTACTGAATCTTTGTAATGTTTTAATTTAAATTTGTAATGATTGATGATTTGTCCTGGTTTGAAATTTGGGTGGATTTATTCGAAACTGTTTTCACTCAAATGCGCCAACATCAATCTTGTACTGAAACATTATTGTAATATTTTAATTTTTAATGATGATTTGTTTTGGTTTGAAATTTGGGTGGATTTATGAATTAAAACCTGTTTTCGCAACCCTTCCACTTGGAGCCCATGACGGTGAATGAAACCATGATTGTCCCAAACTAAAACTACCAAAACTGCAACAAAATCTACAAAAAAATCAATAACCAAGTGATCTAGACTGAAAAGAATCCTCTTCAACAAAGAACATTGCCAGCAAGCTGGCTTCCCACTACGGTTACTTAAAGCCAGCAAGCTGGCACCAGCAAGCTGGCTCTGTTACACCTGACCTGCAAACCTGACCTGCAAAACTAGTATAAGCCAGCAAGCTGGCAAACATTTTCCCAGCGCCCAGAACGCAGTAACTATGAGCTTTAAGTGTATTGGAACATAGTTGAATATTTATGACCAACATTCTTCAGGGGGTAAACGCATGAGATGCTGGATGATGTGTCCCTAAAGTCCCTAAAATCCCTAAAGCTATATATTCAAAATTTTAATGTTACACCCCTGAAATTTGATTATAATATTCATTATCAAAACTGCTGCTCCCTTGGCCCTTGTTTTTTCTTGGATAATGGACATGTCTGCGGCCGGTCGGTCACCCTGTTGCAAGCTTGGAATCACGCAGTGCCTCTCAGGGCTTGTGAAAAAAAACTGACTCTGCAAACCAAAAACCAAAACAAAAAACATCCAAAATGCAACCACAGACTTGGCGACAGCACTGATTTTTGCAGGCAATTTTTCCCCCCACCTGCCAATGCAAGAGCCACCTGCTTGAGATCCATCATGAGGGTGGCAAGCTCCTCCTTGAAGCCATTATAATGGGGTTCTGTAGCCATTGCTGCTAAAGCTTCCTCCATCTGAGGAACTTCCCGGGACAGCTGGTGAACACGATTGCTGTCATGTAAGTTGGCCAGTTTCACACACTTGTTGGCATCGTAAACGATGACAGTTCCTAAAGTGATATCGGTCAGGTCTGAAGCATTTCTGCTGTGACCAAGTTTTTTGGCTACAGAAGCCCGTGCAGCATACACCAAAAAGTTTTGCCACAGCTTGTCATTGGAAAGCTCTCCAACCCGAATGATCTCCAGCAAGTTGCGGGTACTTTCTTTCAAAAATTCAAGGTTTTCTGCGTCCCGTAGCGGGTCTTTGGCGAGCACATCTTCAAAGTTGGCCATGGGTTTTAGACTGCAGCTAGCCTATGATCCGTAAAAGCCTTTGGAAACATCATATTGTTACTGTTACTGTTGGGAGCTAACCTAAATCTCTGAAACATCATCATATTGTTGAAAACATTTACACATCTAAACCTGCTTACTGTTACTGTTTGTATACCAGCGAGCTGGCAAATGATTTTCAGCAACCCTTTATCTTAATTGTTCAAGTTTTCATGCATCGAATCCACAACATCTTGGTGCATGCCACCCTCTATTCTTAAGGAATACGTGCTATGACAGTGTGTTTTTCAATCTTACTGTTCTTACTCCAAATCTTTGTTTGCCAGCAAGCTGGCGATTTGATTTACCTGTGCCACAACAACTGATTTCTAATAATACGTACATCTATTATTCCATTTTTACTGTATACCAGCAAGCTGGCAAATTTTAAGTGGCCAGCAAGCTGGCAGATCATTATCTACCACCAACCTCGGACCTCCAATCTTTTTTGGAAGGCTTAGGCCAGAGACAAGTGATGCCCCCACAATCTAAGACCGGGACTCCGACATATCTTTGGTTTTTGGTTTTTTGTGATTCATGTATAGGAAACTAAAAGAAAAGATTTGTCCTGAGCCTTGGTCTGTCAAAAGTGTATTGCTGCCAAATCCTGCTCCTATCAAAGGAGACCTGCTGGCAAAATGCTCCCCAGACAGTTGCTGGTGACCAGTGCTTTGATGCTACCTTTCTTGTTCCTAAAAGTGTGGCTACTTTTTTTTCGGCCCCAAAAAACATCGCAACTCACTAGATATGGGTGCAGTGTGGTGATATACATATGGTTCCAAAAATCACGTAAAAAAAAAGGTTGCATCAGAGAGGCCCTCCCTCCACCATGTTGCTTTACGGCCTTGACTTAAGGCCCACAACATCAAAAGTAGCCAGGTGCCTGATTTAGACACATGAAGTCCAAAGACCTCTCCGCAATTCAATGTAGATCATTTTTGCAACTTCAATCCATGAGCAGGTGGAAGGCTCAAGGCACCGACAATGTGCAAGGCTGGTTTCACTGGTGTCAAACCTTTTTGGCACCACCTCATATGCCAAAGCAATTTGACACAGCCTGAACTATCATTGTAGGGAATCTGTGGAGCAACATTGTGCTTTCCAAGCACTTGCTGCTCCTCATCTTTGCGGACAAACACGACTTTGTGGGTTTGCTTCAAGGTGAACTCCTGCACCGACCCACCATCCACGATCTGGTGATAGCAAAGTTTGCAATCCGGTTTTTTGATCCGCATGGCTGTCACAGCTTCAGAAATTGTCTGAACCACACCATTCACAACAATTTGATCCGAGGAATCTTTGAATTCCAACAGGACTCCCTTGTCTGGAACCTCCTGATTGGCTTTCAAAATCTTGTAGCTACCAGAGCCGAAGAAGGCCAAACAGAAGTCGGTTTGCACAAAATTCTTGTCAGTGCCATTCCACAAATAAACACACTTCTCGGAACGGAGATGGATGACAGGCATTCCGTTGCCCAACTTGACCTCTTGGATCAATGCCTGAGTGGCCTCAGACACAATGAGACTGGAATCAACTTCAGGAGCGTTGTCAGTCCGAGCTCTTTTCGGGGATGGTTGAGGTTCATTGTTGTTGCCACCACCACCACTGCTTTGTTGTGGTTCTTGCATCTGGGCTGCATCAATGACCTTGTACGGAAACTGGTCCAACCATTGCCGAAAGGATTCACCACAGTGGGGATTGTCCTTCCACTCTGCAACCACCCCCGCCGGCAAGAAGAGGTCTTGGTCACGGATCACCTTGAGATTTCTGGACATTTTGAAAAAGATTGACAGGTAGGGAGGATTTCAAATTCCCAGTAGCTTTCAGGCCAAAATTAAAAAAAAAAGGAGGTTATGACTAGTCTACAAACAGCCTTAGTTTGCCCATTGTACTACAACCTTTTTGCAAACACGTGCCGTCAAATAATAGCTTAGTGGCACAAATGTTCAAGCGAGGCTGCGGAGGAGCTGCCTCAATCAAATCCACCGACATTTCTTGCGCCACGCGGTCACCATTGGGCATTGGAGAACCTGACTCGTACTGCTCAGCTAATTGCTCAGTCATCATGCTCTCCAGAAATGCCACTTCCTCAGTATTGTCGCAAAATCCAATGTAGTGAATATTGGATCTCCCAGTCCTCATTTTGCCAAAAGCCTCCAACATATCTCCTGTTCGGGCAAAAAGATCAACCAGGATGATCTGACTGGGCTCTGGATTGACGCCTGTGATGGCAGAATCCAGCAATGCCTGACAAGCTGCAGGTCCTACCTGGAAATACCTGTTGGCTGCACTGATGCGGTCTCGATCGTCCACAGACAAAGGAGGGGCGTCTTCAGCCAAGGACTCGATTTCTTTCATGTCCTTTGTCAGAAGTTGCTTGACTTCTGGAGTTCGCTGAGTCTTTCGGAGTTCTGAAGCAAACCATGGATTCCTGAGGGTGAGAATACATACCCCGACAGCCAAATTGAATGGAATAGGCTAAGAAGACTTCATTAAACTAAATGAAAATCAATGACAGATCTAACGAAAATAATCAGGGATCTTGAGAAATCTGAGGAATGAATTAAGACCAATTCCGAAAAAAAAAAGTTGTGCAGTTCTCAGACATGGATCTTTGCAAGATCAAGCGGTGATGGGAAAACTAATTTGCCAGAATACACCATCGGCCGAAGATCCCGAAGGTCAACCTTCTGGGTGAAAATCATGTGGAAAGACCAGTCCAGGTTATGATTGCCGCATTGTTGGAGCTTTTCGAGCAAACTCTTCTCTTCCAGTGATAACTTGCCCTTGTTGTAGGTGTGCACTGGCATCAGAACCATAGCGCAACTTGCCATTGAATCTGCAAGCATCCATGACAATAGCGCTATTTGTTGATTCAGGACATCCTTCTGAATCAAACTTGGGACACTGGTGTTCCAGTAAACCAAGTACTGAAGTTCATCCTGAGCAGTGCCAGTCTTGCTGCTGATGTTTTTTTGTGATTCATGACCTCAGCGATTGACACCTCTGGTTTCTTTGTTGTCCAAGTCACCAGTAGTACGCAATTGGACAAGAAACTCTTTGCGGCTCTCTGGCATTGCCTGCGCCTTTGAAGGCGCCATTCATGCTTCGCCTGCTCAGCTGCCTGCTGAATGTTTGCAACCTTGCGTTTCCATGTTTCATAAACGGCTTGGTCGTACTTCAGCTGTTTTTCAACAAAATTCCATTTGTCGATGGTCAGGCTGACTTCTGCTTCAGCTGTCACCGCAACAGGCTTGGTGAAGTTTAAGTCCTCTATGAGACGGCGCAAGATTGGCACATCCCTTTGGATGCTGAAATTCGAGGAGCGGTCCATCAGCACTGTCTCCAACTCGTTATCTACTTCTGAATCGCCTTCTGCGAAAGGTAGCAGCCACTGCTCTTCCAACTTCTCTCGTGGAACAGGAAACTGCGATAGCAATTCTTGGCCCAAGTGCCAGCAAAGTGTGGCCTTCATGGAACATTGCTCAATTTGGTTCATGTCAGGCTTGGTCTTGACCACATTGGAAACATGTTTCTTTTGCATGCGAAGCACACATAGCTGCATGCCCTCTGGGCAAGTCCTGTCAAAAGATGATTCTGAAAATCAAAATCTGTGGGCAGTGTCCAAATAACCTGCAGAATTGAAACAAATATTGATTTAAAAAAATCTAAATACCAGGATCTTAACACATTTTGGCCGGTAATTAAGAATGAATCAGTATCATGTGTTTTGTTCAATTCTCCTCAATCGCTGGGTCCATTGCTGGCCTTTCGCATTGAATTGGAATCCTGGGTATAACTTCTTGGTGCTTAAATTTTCATCGCTCCATACACTCTTCTCCCAGCCGCATTCTTGGACATGAGCCAAAATCAGGTCCAAGGTCTCCTCCAAATTTGAAACTGTCTGGTCAAAGGCTGTACTAAGTGGCGAATTTCAGAAAAAATCTTAATCCGAATCATTGACCAATTATTGGTTATGAAAAAATTAATCCATTAAGAAGGTTCTGAAACTGTGAGTCCTTGGTGGTGACTTCAAAGAGCTGTTTCAAGGACATCATCTTGCGACCCGAAATCATGAAGCTTCGGGTGGTCATTGCATTCCATCTTTTTATAAATGTTCCAATTTCTTGCAGACCACCAACCACCATGAGCTTCTTGAGAATGAACACGCATTGGACCAGGTTGTTGGCCTTGCGCAATGAATGTCTTGCAGAAATCTTCATGTTGAATAATGCTTCGTCAATCCTTGAGGAGCTCTGAACCACATGAGCGTAGATTTGGCCTGTTGTGTCGGTCAGCTCTGGAAAAGTCCGCAAATCCACCTTGGCCAGCATCATTTTGTGCAAAAGCATTAAGAGGGTGCTGCACCTGGCGAACCCTTTGGCATATGCCAGGTTGAAAGGTTTCAGAGTTTTCCCTGTGGCCAATGTCTCAGACCAAGGCCTTGTCAAGTCGTGCTGGCAAACAAAAATTCCTTCCGGTTGGGAACAAAGCAAAGGGTTGTCAGCAGTAACAAAGCCGCCCTTCAGGAATTGCTCCACCAGTTCCATTGCCAGATCTGGGCCGCAAGGCGGCTTGATAGAACATGCGGCATCAAAACCTAAAGTTGCAATGTGAAGGCGCAAGGGCAGACTTTCACCCATCTCGGTCTCTGAGTGAATGCTTGGCAGTGCGGCCTCATAGTTGTACAAGAGGTCGGGTTTCTCTGAGAAACTGGTCCACAGCCAATTCACAAAGTCCTGGGCATCGCATTTGTCCTTCAAAACTTCTGACAGGTACCTAGAAGGACTGCCGTGAATTTTCAAAGCTGCTTTGCAATTACCCATCAACAACTTCACAGTCTTAAGCCCTTCAGTCTCTGGACCTGCGGAAGCTGCCTCTGACATGCTGAGGCTCGGTGCCTCAGATGCAGTTCCGGTAAATGGACTGCCGGGCGCAGGCACCCGGGTAGTACCAGGGGTTGAAGGTGCTGCTTCTGAAGCTGCTTTAAATCCGAATCCCTTCAGATTCGACTGTTGACCGCCTTGCGGGCCTGGTTCTTTCAACATTTGCTCAAATCCGGTAAGCTCCGACGCCTCCATCACAACGTCTGAGTCTTTGGGTTCCATGGTGTGGTTGCCTACTGTGATTTTTCACAGGACTGGGCCCCGAATTGACACTTGGCTGGGCCAAAAATTCCAGGAACAAGTCATGAGACTTACTATGCTCTATGCCCAGGCAGGTAGTTAAGGTTTCGGTAAAAATCACCTGCAACTTGACTCTGCTAAAGTTAAAATGGTTCGCCCTTTCCAGGTCCAGCAAGCTGGCTCAAAACACTAAGCTAATTTACGCCAGCAAGCTGGCTGAGTGATCCAGCTAGCTGGTTGAATTTAAGTCCCCAAACAAAATTTGATCAAATGAAGAAATTTGGGGGCCAATCGCTGAAAAAAATCCTTCAGTCATCAATTTCTGGAGATTCAAAAATTCATGGTGGACCCTGACTCTGGGCCAGCAAGCTGGTCGNTCCGCAGGTCCACCTTGGCCAGCATGATTTTGTGCAAAAGCATTAAGAGGGTGCTGCACCTGGCGAACCCTTTGGCATATGCCAGGTTGAAAGGTTTCAGAGTTTTCCCTGCTGTGGCCAATGTCTCAGACCAAGGCCTTGTCAAGTCGTGCTGGCAAACAAAAATTCCTTCCGGTTGGGAACAAAGCAAAGGGTTGTCAGCAGTAACAAAGCCGCCCTTCAGGAATTGCTCCACCAGTTCCATTGCCAGATCTGGGCCGCAAGGCGGCTTGACAGAACATGCGGCATCAAAACCTAAAGTTGCAATGTGAAGGCGCAAGGGCAGACTTTCACCCATCTCGGTCTCTGAGTGAATGCTTGGCAGTGCGGCCTCATAGTTGTACAAGAGGTCGGGTTTCTCTGGGAAACTGGTCCACAGCCAATTCACAAAGTCCTGGGCATCGCATTTGTCTTTTAAAACTTCTGACAGGTACCTAGAAGGACTGCCGTGAATTTTCAAAGCTGCTTTGCAATTACCCATCAACAACTTCACAGTCTTAAGCCCTTCAGTCTCTGGACCTGCGGAAGCTGCCTCTGACATGCTGAGGCTCGGTGCCTCAGATGCAGTTCCGGTAAATGGACTGCCGGGCGCAGGCAACCGGGTAGTACCAGGGGTTGAAGGTGCTGCTTCTGAAGCAGCAGCTGCTGCTTTAAATCCGAATCCCTTCAGATTCGACTGTTGACCGCCTTGCGGGCCTGGTTCCTTCAACATTTGCTCAAATCCGGTAAGCTCCGACGCCTCCATCACAACGTCTGAGTCTTTGGGTTCCATGGTGTGGTTGCCTACTGTGATTTTTCACAGGACTGGGCCCCGAATTGACACTTGGCTGGGCCAAAAATTCCAGGAACAAGTCATGAGACTTACTATGCTATGATAGCCCAGGCAGGTAGTTAAGGTTTCGGTAAAAATCACCTGCAACTTGACTCTGCTAAAGTTAAAATGGTTCGCCCTTTCCAGGTCCAGCAAGCTGGCTCAAAACACTAAGCTAATTTACGCCAGCAAGCTGGCTGAGTGATCCAGCTAGCTGGTTGAATTTAAGTCCCCAAACAAAATTTAGGTCAAATGAAGAAATTTGGGGGCCAATAGCTGAAAAAAATCCTTCAGTCATCAATTTCTGGAGATTCAAAAATTCATGGTGGACCCTGACTCTGGGCCAGCAAGCTGGTCGAAAATTATTGCGCTTAAAGTAAATGCATTATAATCCCAGAAAAGAATTGGCCAGGCAGCTAGCTCAAGGTTGCTGACCTCAAAACTCAATATTCTAAGCTCAGACTCGTTCAAACTACCTTGGTGATCTTGAGGTTTGGCTAGTGACCAAAAAAACACTGCAAAATCCCTGGGTTTTTGCTGTATTGATTCAAGAGAAAAAAAAATCAACCTCACT
The DNA here is from genome assembly GCA_000507305.1 of Breviolum minutum Mf 1.05b.01. NCBI lineage: Eukaryota > Dinophyceae > Suessiales > Symbiodiniaceae > Breviolum > Breviolum minutum. Next base: position 18,642 of record DF241269.1, on the reverse strand, counting down.
GCCGCCTTTCGAAAAAAAAAACCATGGCATCTCCGGAGGTCCGGGATACCTGTGATGACCAATATGCCTTGGAAAAAAAAAAATCCGTGGCATCTCCTAACTTAACTTAAAAAAAATATGTCATGATGCCCTGGTTTCCGCGGAAACCCTGGCATCTCCCGATTTTTTTGATTTAAAAAAAAAACATCCGTGGCAACAAGGGGGGGGCAAATTTCAATGGGCAATTGCCCTGGTTTCCGGGGAAACCCTGGCATATAGGGGGTCGACCGCATCATCCGAGGCAACTGACATATGAAAATCATCCCCCCCCAATTGCCTTGGATCATATGTTTGACCCCTATTTTGCCCTGGTTTCCGCGGAAACCCTGGCAATGGGGGGGGGGTGATTTTCCATCATGAGTTGCCTTGGGTTTTGGTTTTTAAGTCGAAAAAAAGGGTTGCAATTTGCCTTGGTTTTTTTTGCGGGTTCCAAAAAAAATAAGCAAATCAATGGTTCATTGCCTTTCCCTTTTTTGGTTGAAAAAGAACAAGCAAATAGTCATTCTTGGCTTTGCCTTTTGTGGGTCAGAAACAAACCGATATGTCAGTGGCCCTCGGTTTTAACCAGAAAAAAAAACAAATCTGTTGTGGATGGCCTTGGCCTTTCGGGTTTAAACAAAAACATAATGAGTTTATTGCCCTGGATTTTTGGTTGAGAAAAATTAAGCAAATCAATCCTGAATTGCTTTGGCCTTTTGGATTTCCCAAAATAATAAGCAAGCAATAGTTCATTGCCGTGCCTTTTCTGGTTCCAAAAAAAAACAAATCAATCACGCATTGCCTTGACCTGGTTTCATTGGCCGGTTCAAAACGACAAGCAAATCAATCCTTTCTTGCCTGATTGCAAAAAAACTGACAAGCAAATCAATCGTTTTTAGGCCCTTGGCTTTTCTGGATCGGAAAAAAAACAAGCGTTCATGGTCTTGGCTTTTCTGGCTCAAAAAACTGAATCGATTGTTCATTGCCTTGGCTGTACAAAAAGGAAGCAAAACAAGAGGTGCTTGATTCGCCTTTCTCGTTTCTAAATTCATTGTCCACTGCCTTGAAATATCCCCCAGAAAAAACAAATCGTTCATTTCAATTGATTTAGCCTTTCTGGTTCCAAAAAACCGGTTTCTTATGTAAACCAGCAAGCTGGCTTTTCTGCAAAAAAAATAAGCCAGCAAGCTGGATTTTGTGGAACAATAAACCAGCAAGCTGGCTTTGTGCTGAAATAAACTAGAAAGTTGTTTTTTACTGAATGAAACATGGGGACTTCCTGGTTCGCTGTTCTGCTTCCAGAACAGAATTAAAACCAATTGTTTTTTCTTTTGGGTCCAAAACTCAAGGAGACATCATTGAGTGGTGTCAAACAAAAAACAAATCGATCATGATCCGCTTGTTCTTTCCCCAATGAAAAATCTCATTCAAAATACATTTAACATCATGCGACAAGAACCGCTGGCACCCCAATGTTTTCCTCTTAAATGCTGCAACCACCTTTCAGGGGTAACTTTTGGATCCTCGTCATGGATCAGCTAAGCAAGAAGCAAGTATGGCCACCAACCCCTCTGGATAATGTTGGCACCACCGGGACATTGAATGCCCCATTTCAGAGCCTTCGATTTGCCTATGAACATGGTCCTTCGGGCATTGTTTTGGAGCCAATTTTCTGAATAAAGACTTTGAGTTGGTAACTATCCTGGTTCTTTTTTTACAAACATTCCGGAAGGCGATTTCAGTCCACACGTGCATTGATCGAATGTTACAGCAAGGACACCTGCTTGGCTTAATAGCATTTGCATGCAGGGCAGTTTCCACGATGAGGCCCGCCATGGGTGTTCCAACATGAATTTTTTGCCACGACTCAATTGGATCATTGCACATTGAACACTGTGCTCCATGTATTGCACTGCTGTGTTCCACCGTATTGTCCAAATCTGCGGCGAGATCCTCCTCCGGTTCCATAGCCTTTGCAGCTCACTAAACATCGTACACGGTGGTGACAGGTATAGAAATGCAATGACTCCAAGTTCCAAAAGCCTGAAAGTCAGACTTCGCAGACTTTCGTCATCAAAATCCCACCCTGTGAGAATATCAAATGACAAGCATCCAAATTGGGGGTTGGCAGCAACAGCCATCATCACTGAAGCTAACACGCGGGGAACGCTGTACAATTCCATGCCCCATGACAACTTTTCCCATGCACCAGGAGCTCGCAACCAATTCTCCACAGTGAATGGCGATGCCACTGCTGGTCCAGAAGACTCCTTCACTGTCACTGCTTGTCTCTTGCGCTTAGGTGGTACTGGTTCAGCTTCAGGCTCATATGAATCAGCCCCCAACTCTTCAATATCTGATGGCAAAAACAGTTCGAAGTCGAGATCAAATTCGGAAGAATCTTTCCAATCCTCATGCTCATGGATATCTGGGGGCAGGTCTGTATCGCTGCCTCTGTCCGAAACGGTGTTGTCTGGGGGCAAGCCTGGATCGCTGCCGATATCCGAAACATCTGGGGGCAAGCCTGGATCGCTGCCTCTGTCTGAAACTGAATCTGGCATGGAGACATCGTCATCGCTGCTGCAATGAGAAAACATCATGAAGGGATATGAATGAAAACGGTATACAGGTGGCTAGGGCCAAAACAGATACTGATTTGTAATCATCACACAAATGTTCTGAAGGGAAACTGTGATTGACAAAAAAACTATCCAAAAATGCTATTATTATAAGCAGTCTCTTCGCCAAATGACTCATGCCTGATTCAACACATGCTGCATCACTGATTTCAGCTAAGTCCAGCTAAAACATTGTTTTTTGTGGGGACTCAGCCTCAGATCTTCTTTGCTTTTGCAAAGTGTCACTGTGAAACATTAATCCAGGTCTGTTCCAGGAATCTTGCGGACAACTTGGCTGCCTAGCCAAAAGTAACCACTACGGTTGTCATTGGCGAAGGTCTTACATCGTGTGCATCCATGAGGTTTTTTTTTGCATTTGCTGCACCCATAATGGTCAAATTGAGGAGCATCAGGAGCTTCTGCACGATGTCCAGGTACAGCTTCAGCAGATCCAGCTGAGGGAGCAGGTGGCTCTTCAAGAACCGGTTGAGATTCAGCTGCTGTGGCCGGGCGTTTTAAACCCTTGCGGCTTTCTGGACGTTTCATGGCAGGTTGACCTCGGGAAAATGGCGTCCAATCCATGGCAATGTGCAAATGAAAATTCATCTTTAACCTGAGAATGATGGATGATGACAGTCTCGAATTTTGGCAAATCAAATTGATGTCACTTAGACTGCAAATTTTGCTACTTACAGCATGTTGTAATAAACAGCGTCATAAATATCAAAAGATTTTGTCTCAGCAGGCTCCCTACGGGTCGTGTTATGCCAGCAAGCTGGCTGGAATTGCCAGCAAGCTGGCTGCTTCTTACAACCTAAAGTCGGGCGATTGTAACAACTGCATGCTTAGTACCCAGCAAGCTGGGGTCTCTGAGGAAGTACCCTGTATAAAAAATAAAATCCTGGACATGGTTTCTCTCACGCTTCGTGTAAAAAACCAGCAAGCTGGTTGATGTACATCCCAGATAACGTACTAGACTTAATTAAGTTCCTGTAATCCATCGGTTTCCCAAGGACAATCAAGAAAAATGATTACAATAAGCAATTGACTCAGATGCCTTTCCTTGTGGCTGTAATAAAGATTAAATAGTTACTAAATAATTACAAACTAAATAATCTGAATGTCTGGTTACAAGGAGCAGCAAATGCCAAGGTACTGCTTTGAGCTTCAGCCAGTTCATCGCCTGCAGGGCCTCCAGGGGCAGGTACTTGACCAGCTGCTGGGGCTGCACGATCAGGAACAGCAACCATAGACTCTTGGGGGGCTTGTATGCCAGCATCTGATTCTCCTGTGTTGGCCGAAGGCCGCTTGAAACACGATTTGGCTTTGGCTTTTTTCTTGGGTTGAACCACTTGCACTGTTCTTGGGGCAGGCTGTTCAGGAGGAGGTTCTTCAGGTTGCAGCTCAGGTCCCTGCAGTGGTAACAATGTGTCATCTGGATCAAAAATGTGAATCAAAGGCAAAGGATCTGCGAAAACTCTGGCGACGTTGTCTTTGCAAAGCTGCTCCAACCAATATTGTGTCTTCAAAAGGCCCCACGGCTCCTTGGCCAATGAATTTGCAGTCTTCTTCAATTCAGAAACTGTCCTTTCCCCAAGGACATTTGTAGCAGATTTCTGCAAAAGCTCTTTCTTCATTTCTGAAGCTTTGACAAACGGCAGAAACCTGACAATGAGTGGAGGGGTTCATCCAGAGAGGGGTTAGAATTTTGATCGCTTAAGACTTATTGTCCTGTAAGGTTGGAAATCCCAGGACGATGGATTAAAAAACAGAAAAAAAAGCAACAAAAAAATCCAAGTGACAACTGCGGTTTCTGAGAATGGCCAGATGATGACATATACTGCTTCACAGTCAAAATTACATCCTCCGGATGTTGTTGTAACTCCTGCCAGGAAGCATGATGAACCTCAATGTCTTCTGTATCCGTAACCCACAGCCTCGGAGAGAATCTCCAGACGTGGTTTGCATACGGCTCGGTATGCGTGGAGGTGAGGCCCTTCACGTGCAAATCGTAGGTAGACATCCAAGATCTAAAATCATAAGTGTTGGGCAAAATCTCGATGTGCATCTCCCTGTCATTCGCTGGCTTCATGTGGTTTCGAAGCCAATCGCACAGATCTGACATATCCTCAATGTTATCTGAGCACTTGATGCGAGCTGCCATGCTGCTGAATCGTTGATCCAATTCGTTATGGGTATGATCAACCTGCATGTATTCGACTTGGATATGTCTGAATACCTTTTTTTGGATGAGCGTTGCCAAGTAGCTAGCGAAGAAGCTATTTTTCCCCTCACGGGGAGTGTTATCAAGAGCAAGCAATAGCGTAGAAGGAAATGAAAAACGCTCACCTTTGGCTCGTAGGATGTTGGCCACCAAATCCAACACACGGGATATCACTGTTGCATTCATATTGCTGTCCTTCGGCACGTCACATGGTAAAAGGGCATAGTATTCGAGGACTCCAAAGCATATCACTCCGACCACATGGACGGAAGGTCTCCAAAGTTTTGACAACAATGACGTGCCCACCAGACGTTTCAATCTGGGTAGGGCAAATTTGCTCTGGTCCATGCCGTCTATTTGTATCTTGCAAAATTTGTCTTCGTTCTCATGTTTCAGCCAAACCTCTGGCTTGCTGGCCAAACGATTGCCTCGGACATTGATTCGTCGATCTTGCTGACAAATGTCAAGGTGGGCTTTCTTTTGATTGTCCAACTCCAACCGATCAACCTTTTCGGTGGCTTGGGTTCTGGCATGGCTGATTTCTGCACATATACTGCATTTTGATTGCTGCCCCCGGTTTTTTAAGGGCATGAAGTTCTGCCAGGACTTCCAACCTTTCATGAATGTGTTTCGAGAAACCTGAACTGACATCTCTTCGTCGGCCTGGTAGAACTGCCACAACTCAGTATCTGATTCAAAGTTCAAATAACGTTTTGGCACTTTGACTGGCCCTTGGCCATGAGCCCTTCGCTCAGCATTCACTGTGAAGGCCAGCAATGGGTGATTCAGGTCATGTACAACTTCATGTTGCATGACTCCTAGTAGTTCGTCGCCCTCATTGTCAAGCAGCTCTGGGCCCACCAAACGGTCTTCTGATCCTGGAATTGCCAAAGGCTCAGCCAAATGCTGATACAACCCCACAAACCAAGTATCCAGGGTATCACTGGCCGGTGTACTCTTCGGCATTTTGGGCGCATGCTCAGGCACATGTGTGTGGTTGGCCTTTGCAAAGGCAACATATTTGTCCAAAACCGCATGGCCCATACCATGAGTTTTTTCCCAAAATCGCCGGCAAACTGGCTTGCCAAGCAGCTGCCATGGAAATTTCTGATCCGGTTTCTCGCCACCTGCTTTGTAAACATCAAGAACTTTCTGATAGATCCTTTGCTGCCGGTCAGCCAATGCGAGCCTTGAAAATTGCAACTTGTACTCCTCTAACTCTTGTTTGTCAAATTTTTTGGGACACCCGCCACGTTTGCAGCACAAACTACCATCATCGGCATCTTCCTCCACTGACGGGGGCAAGGACACACCGTCGGCAGATTCATCTCTGTGTTCAGGGCCAAGGTCTGGAGAATCATCGACCACGGCTTCTTGAGCTTCATCCACGCTGGCTGGCAAACTGACCTCCCCCTCGCTCTCAGCTTGGCTTGCCATGGAGGGAAATGAACGTGATGAATGAACAATAATATCCAATTGTATATCATGTGTTCAGTCTTGATATTTGACCTGCCATTTTGCAACTGACTATTATGATTTGTAATTTGGAATTTCTAACGGTTGACACGAAAAAAAACTGATATAATATATATAAATATGTATGTACAAGAGTAAGTCTGTGAAATTACGCCATCAACTTGGTTGCTTCAACTCTTACCAGTCAGTGGCTGCAATCAAAGTCATACAATTGGGATGGACTGACCAGCAAGCTGTGTCCTTGAAATTAAAGCCAGCAAGCTGGCTGTTACTCCCCCAAAAAAGGTAAAATCATTTCTTCACAGAAAACCTTGACCATCAAGTTGGTTGCTATTGCCCTGTTGTTCGTGAATTGTGAAAAGTTTTCCTTTGCCACTTTAAATTAAATGAAAGACAGTGAAAGTTATGCTATAAAGTGAATGAATGTAAGGCTCAACCCACCAGGAAACAGCGAAAAAACTTGAATATAAAGGTCTGTTTTCAAAAGAGTTTTCAATGAACCGATTGTTTGTATGTCAAGTGCTTCAACTTCCAGGTTTCCCCATTCAGAAGTAACAGTGCAGAGATGAAAATGAATGCTACTGCAAACAATACTTTTCAAGAAAACAAAGCCAGCGAGCTGGCAAACAAAATTGGCCAGCAAGCTGGCTTCACCTAAACCTCCCAAAGGCCGCAAGTTGGCTTCACCTAAACCCAATCCGTGTTTGAGGCTGGTTTTTCTCGGCAGGCTATTCGGTAGTTGGTAGTGAGTCAAACAAAATTCAAGTTTTCTGTCCGAAGAAAACTTAAGGCATCTCCAAATCTCTCAGTGATCTCGTGGCCATGATTCACTGTGACTTGCGCCAAAGGACCAAGAACTTTTCCATGCAAAGACGCAAGCGATTGGGAGCTTCAAAGTAAGGCTTGTCATCGACTGACAATTTCTCATCCGGGATGGCTAGGATTTCTGGAAGCCAGATTTCATGTCCAATAAACATAGCTCCAACCTCCACGCACATTAGATAATCAGATTTACAACTTATTGTTAAATACTTAGCTTGTATAAAAGTTGGCCCTTCCCCACAAAAGAAATGACCAAACGAAGCCTCAAGTTAAAAGGCTTAAAATGGGTCGGCCTCTGACAAAAATAAGACAAGAGGCCAAGGACTCACGTTGGGAGGCGTCTTTGACAGCAAACAAATTTGGCGGCTGCCAGCCTTCTGGATTCACCACCATCAAGTTGTGGGCCAACAACCTCACTGAACTGAGTTGCCCTTAAAACCACCGCCTGTCAAGTCAAGCCAAAAAAACAAAGCTTTATCAGCCAAAAAATCAGAAATAAATAAGAGCCAGAAACGTTGTAGAAGTGTCAATTTTGCCCGGCACTGGCTGAAGGCAAACGCAATCCGCACACTCGCGCTCCAAGCGCCCGTATACGAGATGCACAATGTCGACCTTCTCATCCATCCAACTCAGGAGTTTCGGGACCAAATCCGCTGCAGTGACATCTTCATAGATCTTGCCTGGCAATTGGCAACGACTGCATTGAACCTGCCACTGGTCTGGTCTTGCTGCAGGTCCAGGTGCCGTGTCCTTGACAGCTTTCTTTTGAAGCTTGGCAGACCTGCCCTTGGCCATTATGTCTACTTGTTTTCACCTGGAAAATTTTTGTCCTTGAACCCTCAAAAGCCTTTGGGGTAATGAGAATGAAGCAGCGTGATCAGAATTTGAAAGGGATGATGAATACAAACGCCTTGGCAACTGTGTCCTGTACGACCCAAATCTTTACTTTTAATGCTGGGGTGGTTGGTCCACACAAACAAAAAAATGACAAGCAAGGACAACCCGCAGTTCGGCCAGCAAGCTGGCATTTTAAGTTTAATATTTTGTCGCCAGAAAACTGGCTTTATACGGCCAGCAAGCTGGCGGCCAGCAAGCTGGCAATTACCAACCAGCAAAGCTGGCCAATATTTTGTCTAAAGGTTGCGGATTTGATTTGTTTACAAATAATTTTTTTTACCCCTGATACAACTAAAAATCATTCGTCATAAATTAATCCAGTGAAAAATCAAAGGCCATTCCCTGCTTTCATTTTTTGCTGGAACCACAGATGGAGAAGTGTATCCCACTGCCTTATGACGGAAACGTAGTTGGCCACCGATGGCAAACCTTCTGCGCGAGAGATTGAGATGCAAACTCTGCGTCTCAATCTCGTGCCCAGAAATCTGATCCACTGGCCGTGAAGGGCACTTCAAAGTAAAGGCAATGACCAACAACTTCTGGATAATCAACCTGATTGACTTCAACCACCAAATCAGAATCATAACAAACACTAAGTCTCGCGCATTTAAAATGTACAATTAGCCTCAAGTAACTGCAACAAAAATATTGGAAAATCATTTCTATCTTGCCAACTCAGCCACGCTTATGTCTGCTGGACCAAGTCTAGCATCTGGCGTAATGCGGCTTTGCAAACCATTTGGACCAAGTCATAGCCCATCACCGATGATCTTTTCATAGAATCATTTGAATCTTAAATTGAGCCAATCATGATGCCAAAAAAATAAAAAGTACATTTTGTGGACAAGGCCCTGGACCGAAGGATCTGGTATCCAGGATCGTTGTTTGGAAAAAGGGTCTTATGTTCTTACAACATGTAATGTAGCTGTAATGTCACCGGATGTTTCCAAATTTGAGAGAGCATCAGAACATCAAATGTACTGGGTCACTGGTTTTGTTTCCAATACATATGCCCCACTGATTTGATTTGTTCGACAAGAATTTTTGGACAAAAATCAAGGGTTAGATAAGGGATGGATTTCCTTACCCCTTTCAAGAAAATATGTTTTTGGAAAACAACATCATTCAGCAGTGCAAGTGCTAAATAAAGACAGTTTTTTGAAGTGCTGGTCCTTGCGATTTTTTGGCCCTCAGTCAGATCAATTGCATGCTTTCTGCTGTTTTAAAAAATGCAACATACTGAAATCCTGTCAATATCTGAAAATTCAACGTATCTGAGCCATCTTTGTATCATCACTGGTAATGAGTGATAATTAGTGGGCAATGCTGTTAATATCACTGAATAGTTTGATTGAACAAATTTACAAAGTACTGGTTGAAGTTTGAGTTTCTGTTGTTGCTCAGTGGTCAAAAGTATGTCAGTGTGGTTTCAAAACCACTCTCGGTGACTAAAAGGCTCAAAAAAATTACTATGCCGACTGTCAAGTTCCAAATTTTACTTCCAAAGCTTCTTGGTCAGCCAACTTGCCAAGCCCAAGAATGGACACCTACCTTAAAAAAGCTAACACCTCAATTAAAATGAAATTCCTTACAAGTTTCTGACTGGATCTCAGAGCATTTGCGCCCGCCTTCTTTCCCCAGTTGTTTTCGCGCAGCACTCAGCTTCTTCTCGTTCACAGGTGTTTTGTCACGCCGGGTGGAACCCGCAATTTTACTTTGATTTTGAAACAATGAACCACGCCTTTGCTTCGCAATTGCAATTTTGCTAGCCTTCTTTAAGGTCTTCGAGTAAGTGATGCGTTGGCTTCGTTTACCGATGAGTGTTGGAAAAAGAGAGCGACGATTTTCTCACTGGTATTGTCTGAACTGTTTGGGGTCTATGCTGGTATAATTTACGGTTTTGGGGCCACAAGGTACATATAAATATATACATATATGGTTCCGCGTCTGTTTCGGCACTGCGCTTTTTCACCTTCTCTTCTTGCACATAAAGAACCTGTTCACATTATGATGGAAAAAACAGTTACCATTACCAACCGTCGTATAGGGCCAAGCACGGCACGAACCCTGAACCAACCTACATTTTATATCATTTGCAACCACGCGGAACAATGACAGCAACACACCCATAGGAAGCACACACCCATAGGAAGCAGCACAGACACACACCTTTTTTGACATGTTGCAAAGGTTCTTCATTTGTTGGTGGAACCGAACTTTTTCAGCTTTCCTTTCAAAGCCTTATATTTTCAGTTTTGAGATGCATTTTCGGACTCTATATCTTGATGCCATTTGACTGCATCTAAGAGTTCTTCAAAGCATTGGCGTTCTGACTTTGTCAGAGGAACCTCTACTTTTGAAGAATGGCCATCCTCACTAGAAGAATTAGACGCATCAGAGGAGGAAGAAGAGCTGGACGACCTCTTGCGCACACCATCTAGTGCAGGAAGGGCAGGCTGTGGATCAGCAGCAGCAGATGAGGTAGATGCAGCAGGAGCCATCTCTGCCATCTTTAGGGGTGTTCGGTGTTCAACCACTTCACAAGTTCAGTCTGGCATAAGGCTTGATTAGGAGCTAAAAACCCTTTAGACAGCAGGTTTTGCCGTATTGTTCTCGTTCGTGATGCCGCAGCTGTTTGGATGAATGGGAAATCCTCCAGTCGCTATCTGCTCCTGTACATATGCAGCATCTGGCGGTTGGCTAGCAGCAGCAGGAGCAGCACATTCTTCTGGTCGCCGGACGACATCTGGCTGTGGCATTGTGCCCATACCACTGACCAACTCCAGTGTGATGTTGTTTCTCTTGTTCACATAGGCGTCCACGGCCAACTTCATCCAAGGCGGTGTCGGCATGACACACTAAAGGGAAACAGACGGGTAAAGCACAAGGATTTTGAGCCAAAAGACTCTGGTGGAGACATCGAAAAACTTGTAGGCGATGCATTTGCTTAAAATTGAATGCAGGATTTGAGAAGCTGAAAGGTTTGAAGCCACATGCAAAACAAACACCTATATGACATCATGTAAGAGAAAAACAGGAAACATATTAAAGTAATGTTGACATCTGTTCTGAACAGTGACATTGAGTTCAGAACAGTGACATTTTTTGATTTGCTTTGTTGATGGACAAAATTGCGACCCGGGATTGTTGAGTTGCGAAAAGGCTACATTGGCGACAGATTTCCAAGCAAGCGACATGACATTGACAAATAACTTGCAAAATACACCGTTGAGTTTGCAAACTCCAGGGGTGAGTTTGCAAACTCAACTCTGTAGTTTGCATCTTTTGATTTGCTTTGTTGCTGGACAAAATTGCGACCAGGGATTGTTTGAGGAGTATGAAGAGGATGCAATGAACGAGTTCTACGCAGATGCTACTGTTGCGGTGGTTGCAGCACATGCTCAAATGCCCCACAGCATGCAGTAAAAATGAAAAAAATCAAAAACCTTGAGAAAACCAAACAAAAATATTCCAGGACTCCTGCAAAAGTAAAACTGCAAAAATCCAAAAAACCTCGAGAAAACCAAACAAACCAAACAAAAACAAAAAAAAACAATATTCCAGGACTCTTGCAAAAGTAAAAATGNTGTCGATCCTATCTCCAGACTTCTGGAATATTGTTTTTTTGTTTGATTTTTTTGGTTTTCTCGAGGTTTTTCGGATTTTTGCATTTTTACTTTTGCAAGAGTCCTGGAATATTGTTTTTTCTTGTTTTTCTTTTGTTTGGTTTTCTCGAGGTATATTTACCTACATTTATCATCAACATCAACCATTCATGGATCGGTAAATATACCGTTCGTCCCATGGGATCCCGTCATGGGATTTGATCTGGTTTCCAAAAGTAACCAGCTATGGTCCATAGAAGTTGCTAGTTGCTAGGTGAAGACTCAATCGCCTTGAAACAATTTGAAAAAAAAACACATACAAGGTGGGCCCCTACTAGTTATAAGTAGGGTTATAACCCCTATAAATGGCCTTGTAACTGGGTAACTGGGGTTATAACCCTACTTATTAGGAGTTATAACTCCATTTATAACTAGTAGGGGCCCACCTTGTAGCCTCCCGAAGTTTTTTTGCAAAGTTTGCCTTACCGAAAGCCGTGACCCATTTTTCCAACCCAAGGGCCGGCAAGGCGATTTACGTCTGGAAGATAATTGTGCACCACTTTTTCCATGGGGAAAAACTTCAATCAACTTGGGGATCTGTCCCCCCCCAGCCAGCCACGTAAAAAAAAAACCAAGAAATAGCCGGCCTCATTTCAATCTTCAGGGATTCTGAAGCAACGAGCTCATGATTTGACAGTTTGAATCCGCGAGGTTCTCCAACGTGGTTTTTGCCACCAAAAAACCAGTTATGCACAGGGTGAAACAACACCTTCAAGTGAAACAACCCCAGTGAAACCCATTGATTTTAGGCCATTTATAGGGGCCCCATGGCCACATTTCACTCCACTTCCCACGTCGTTTTTGGGCCGACAAAAAACCAATTCGATATTGAATCAGAATAGAAGGCGAATCCCGGATTCTCACCACCCAAAGAATCGGAGACGTCGATGGGACGTCAAATGGTTTTGGGGACGTGGGTGTTAGAAGCCGAGGCCCCCTAAGTTTAGGCCATCACTTGGAGACCTCGCTGGCAGACCCCCATGATTGATGATTTTGGCTCAAACGTGTTCATCCCGAAGAATGACTTGAATGGATTGGTCGGGATGCCCAGCAACCATGTTTGTATCAGCTAATAAGGGTTCACCTAGCATATACCAAAACAAAATAACTCACCAGGTGTGCCAACACCCTTCCTGCGTAGATTTTTCACACGCCTTTTTCAAGATGGCTCTAAGTGCATGAGTTTCAAGCACATTTTCGAGATAGCTCCAAGTGTATGAGAGCCAGATACCTTTGCAACACTCGTTCAGATACAGTTGTCCTGTGACAAACTCTTGCAATCCTGGAAACTCTGCCGATGAAATCTTCTCCAGCAAAAAGCGACGTTGAGCGAGGGTTGATTCGCTCAGATCGAACCTTCATAGCGCAGTGGAAATGATGATGATGTTTTGGTAACAACAACCACAGATTCTTCCCAATGGTTCGTGTGCCAACCAAAGCTCGGGATTTCTTGTTCAGCAGGGCGTATGTTTGCAAGTGTGTAAGTGACAATCTGTAAAATCGATCAGCCTCATCCTCCGTCATGATTAAGTCAGCATGGTCCATCAAGTCCAACGATGAAGCGTAGCACGTCAGACATGTCGCCACCAACTTGTCCATCTCAGATGCAGTAGGCTTGTTTGCGTGGTCTCGTGCCCTTTCTGCCACCCACTTTGCAATTGCTTTGGAAGGACTGGCCTTGCAAGACAAACATGCATAACTCTGCCGACCCTTCCTCGACAAACGTGACGGTGTGAACCGAGGCTGCGTCACATTCAACCCATGAGCCTTTTTCCACTTAAGAAAATCCTTGTGTGCCAGCCGCAGTGTCAGCGTCATTGCATCAGGATATGTTCCAGAAACTTGAAAGTCGTTCCAAAAAGAGGACTCTGCAAGAAACACAATGCCCGAGCCGTTGGACACTTTACCAGTTCCCAAAAGCTGCGAATGCATGCAGTCATGCACAACTCGATCTGGGCCTGCCCCAGGCAAAGTGAAGATTGCAGAAGGAGCCTCATAGAACTTGCTCAAATCAGGCCGGCTTCCCACATGTTTGGCCGAAGGTCTGAAGTCAGCGATCGTCCATGACAGGTCCTCGTGAGATTTCACAGCTCCGCAAAGTGAACAACACTCATTTGCAGAGAAATTGAATAAATTGAAATTGTCCCGAATCCATTTCAGGTCGCCCTGAATGGAATGAAAGATGAATGCCCATCCTTGCGAAGACCATTCGTGAATGTACTCGGGGTCCACCATGCTTCGCAATCGTTCCGTCAAACCTCGCATTATGTCTTCGTGCGTATGTTCCGTAGCACAATGCTCTGAGTAAACTGCTATTGGAAAGTACCGTAGCAAGCTATTGTTCATGAACGCGAAGTCTGACGTCCACCCGATCACAGAACATGTGCCAATCTCGCTGTTCTTGTAGCACTGAACATCGTCCCCATACAAAGAAAAAGGTATCAAGCGATCCAAACGGGAAAAATCTTTCATCGAGTTTGCTTGAAACCATGGACTATGAACTTTCATGTGTTCCCAGAAAGCTGCAGCGTCCACGTCAGATACCATGCATTTTTTGAATGTCGTCTCACCGCGTAAAAAAAGTGCAGTTGCGAAATCGTCCGGCCAGAGCACAGGCATCGCTTGCCACTCAATTTTCGCTTCCCGGTGGTTGTACATCCTTCAGGGTTTTGATGGCACAACATGCAGGAGGGTTTGGCACTTGCCTTTGGTGGAAATAAAAATAATCATGCAATACATGTCTCATGTACATACGTGCTACAAAAATCTATGCAGTCCATATGCAATTGAACATCGGATTTTCCAAAAGACGGGATCAACAACCGGGACCCATGTCCTTGTTTGAACTGTTGAAATTTTGGCACCCAAACGTTGGCTAAAAGATTTCAGCAAGGTATGGAAATCACGTTCGATATTTGCTTTGTGGGCCCCTCCAGCTCCAAGGTGTGCAATTTTGCAGACCATGTCTTTTGGAGTGACCTGCCCTCCACGTTTCAAACACCAGTCCACTGCAGAAGATGCTGTTTCTTGCACCTACAGTTGTACAAATTGTTCATCCATGTTGATGTCATGATGCTCCCCGAGGTGTTTTGGTCAATCACCTATATATACACAGCTATTGATTAGATGATGGTATAGTTGGACTATAATTGGACCACATCCCCTTCAAAACAAAAATAATGCCGGCCATATATGATGCCAAAGGCACCTTTGATCCACTAGATTTGCCCGATGCAAAATTGCCGATAAGCAATTCATCGAGGGGTTCAGCTTCAACCTTCTTTTTCGTTGCCCTTGCCTTCCCAGCAAGAACATGCGGTGGCTCATATGGTAAAAGTTGAGGTCGAGATGGCGCAGCTGATGATGATTCCTGCGCAGCAAGGCAATGTCATGGGAATTTTGGGTGAAACAACCTGCCACTGGAGTCACTGGAGAAAAGGTTTGGATCATCAGGATGGATATTTATACATTTTTAAATGTTTTTTCTCAGGGGTTCACAACTTATTCCTGAACCAACTAGATGGCCCTAGTCTCTCTACATCCCGTGGCTCCTCTATGTCCCGCTCACGTTGATGGAATCCATGTCCTGGAATTGCATGCATGACATGACAATATTTTCAATAAGATTACTATCAATCATACTATTCTGATGGAGCAGTAACACCAGTGATTTGCAATACAAGAGACCGGGCATCAGTTTGCACAAACATACGTTTGAAAGTGCAAATTGGCAAATGGTTCCATGCATAGTCAAAACTCCTGATTTATAAGTAAAAGGGTAAGAATCGACCACCCAAGGAGTTTTGACTATGCTGCATGTCACTTTGTGAGCCACACAATTATTTTTCATGCAGCAAACCATCTCGCTCGGATCAGGTGCATGTTCTGCACACACCATCGGTTCCAGCATGTTTCTATTTCATCCTTTTCTAACCCAACAACCTGACAATCTTCATGCCATGGTTGTTTTGTTTCCCCAATTGAACGATCACATTGGATCAAGTTTTGACAAAAACTCGACCACGCAAACCAAAACAAACGCAGACATCCAAGAGCCCTAAGCCGCTTTCTTGCCCCGGACACGCCGTGCAGGCTTCTCTTGATTTCCGTCAGTGGCCTCACCATTGGTTGGCAGCGGTAGCTTAAATGTTTTAAAAGAATGGGCAGGTGTTCAATCAAGAATGGAGTTGCATGGTAAAACAAAGAAAACATGCATGCAGAGATTGTCTTTAATCTTCCAGTAAAGCCGTTAAGCCACCTCAATGGAAAAGAAATTCAAACACATTTTGATCTTGGGCGCTGAAATGTGTGCATGGAAAAAAAAGAATTGAAGTTCGCATTTCCTTATGAATTAGATATCGATATATAAATATATATCGATCATGTTGCAGCATACTTTATTATATATAGTATAGACTGAGACCATTTGCACACGTAACTGGCCTCAGATGCATCGCCTTTCCCCTTCGGTCTCTTGGTCACATTGGCCGCAGTCGCACTGTCCTCCTTGAATAACTCCATGCGCTGTAGGGCTAGCGTGTTCCCAGCCCCCACCGCAGTCATGTCAAGCGTAGTGGGATCCTAGCACGAAAATGTGATTGTATGAAAGCGAAATCATGTTGGAGGGTTCGCCGTAAACAAGGCATAGCAACATGAGATTGATGTGTGTTTTTTTTGCTGGTCTGATCTGAAGACTGACATGCAAAATGTAAACATGATCTATCAATCTCCATTATTGCCAGCCAGTTTGCAATTATGCAGTATTTGAGGCTTGTGAATGAAGCTTGTGCCACAGCATGGCCCGGTATCCCAATGGAACCTTCGCGGCAAAAGCTGTAAGCTGGAAGTAGGATTTCTCCAACTCGTCAGCATGTGCCACCATGCTCTTGCCTGAGATGTTGAAGAAATAGGAGGGGTCATGAATATAATATGCATGGGTCCGTTGAAGGGGGAACCACATGGAAACCCAAGGTAGTTTGATGTCACTGTTTATCATTGGCCATGTATAGATGCAACAAAAGTAC
Source organism: Breviolum minutum Mf 1.05b.01 (assembly GCA_000507305.1). Taxonomy (NCBI): domain Eukaryota; class Dinophyceae; order Suessiales; family Symbiodiniaceae; genus Breviolum; species Breviolum minutum. The sequence continues at coordinate 1,898 of DF241269.1, read as the reverse complement.
TCAATGCTTCCTGGAATTTCACACCGGCAAGTTTAACCGGCCACATTTTGGCGTTCTGCAGTGTGCCGGTCAACTGGTTGAGAATCCACAAGCAAGCTTGTCGGGGATCTTCTGGCATCTCAGCTTTCCTGAGGCTAAGGATTCTATACTTTAAAAGGAGTGCCATTGAATGTGATCATAGAGAGTATCATGCATAAAGTGCATGTTATAAATTGTTTTTAGATAAGGGTCTTCCTGCGCTTGCGCTCGCGCTCGGCACGCTCACGCTCGGCACGCTCGGCACGTTGCTCGTCAGTTTCACCACCCGTAACATGATGGTCGCCACCCTTTCCTCCAATTCCACCACCCTTTCCGCCACCCTTTTGAGGTCCCTTTACAGCCCCAGCCCTCTCAGCAATCATTTCTGGTTGCACCTCATAGCCGTCTCCATGTGAAGATCCTGGATTCCCAGACATACTCCTGGGTCTGGGTTGGAGAATCCTGCGGCCATTGGTGTTGTTGTAGAGCAGATGCTGGGTCAACTCAGCACTTCCCAACTGCGATGCCGCCTGAAGCAAAAGCAAAAAAGAGGCTAAGATACTCTATTTTGGGTAACGGGTAGTACTGGTGGCAAAAGTAATCATTTTCTTACACAAGCAGCTGATATTTATGGCCTCAGTCCCCAATTCAGCAGTCATGTCAGTAGAAACTTGGGTACGCTCTTCGGTTTCATCTTCATTCACCGTAGAAAGGTCCAACATGACATAATACATCACTGCTGCGTCATCATCAGGTAGATCAGGATGCTCCCGATATTCGCCAGTTTGAATTTTTCTATCTACTATGCTCGAAACCACGTTTTCATCATTGCCGTGCAACTGCAAAAGCTGAGCCCTGGTACGCCAGCCTAGGTTTCGATATAAAAAATGCAATGCTATAATGAAGGTATACATTACATCATGCAATGGGTTTAAGCAAATGTTCCTAAGGTTATGGCCATATTGCTTCTTGCCCGTCGTCCTTTCAGCACGGCTCCTCGAATGTTGGATTCGAAGCCTGGGAGGATGGCCGAAGGTGAAATGCTGGTGTCAGGAGAACGCATGAAGTCTAATTTGGTCAACCTATACAACCTATACTTCAACACATGATATGTGGTGGGTTGATAGGCCATAACTCGTGACTACAGTCTGTGTGTGATATGTAGGTCTTAATCCAAGTAGCTGTCCCCAATTTTTTCCTGCCTTTAGGAAGGCAGCAAAAAGGGCACTCTTTGCATTCTTTGATTTGGACTGAACTGCATTTTTCCATGCTGTAAGAATCTCCTCGGGAATGGATGGATCTTCAGCAGCCAACTGCCTCAAAAGGGCAGCCACCAGCAAGCAAAACCAGCCGTGAATCGCTTACATGTCGAGTATGTTGCACGTGACAAACCTTTGATAAACATGATCTCGTATGCCCATACATGATATAGATTAAATATGATTCTTTGCAACCCACCCCGTCACATAGCCTCTTCATACCGGCATAATGTTTCTGTCGATCAGCATAGTTTTCGAAAGTCACTGGGGTTGCCTTGGATGTACATCGTTTTGGGTTTCATAGGGTTGGTTGTGATGGCATAAAGTGACGCAAATCATGAGAGCTATAAATGTAGAATGTATAGATAATGCAGTTGAAGTACAGTGCCAACAACTCGAACATCCAGTGCATGGGATCCAGAATTCTTGGGTGGTACGTTTTGAGGTGGGTTTGGTCAGTGAGATAATCTTGGTACACAGATTGGATAGGATTGATTTAGCTAGAATTTTTGTATATACATATATTTTACATATATACATAATTCCCAAGAAAAACAACAAAAACTTAAGAAAAACCTATGTTTTTGTTGGTCATATATGTTTTTGTTTTTATTTGTCAAA
>DF241268.1:64742-84143 GCA_000507305.1 Breviolum minutum Mf 1.05b.01 | reverse complement strand
AAATATGCAGAAAATATGCACTTTTCTCGAGGTTTTTTGCAATTTTTGACTATTTTGACCTTTCCCAAATATTTTTGGAAAAGTGCATATTTTCCGCATATTTTCTGCATATTTTTTGCATATCACCAATTTTTGGCAATTTTCTTTGATTTTTAATGAAATATGCAAAAAAAATGNAAATATGCAAAAAATATGCACTTTTCTCGAGGTTTTTTTGATTTTTTGAAAGAATTGGCAACCACCAAAAGTGCATATGCAATAGTGCATATTTTTTGCAGAGTTTTTGCCTATATTTTTCAAAGTGCATATTTTTTGCATATCGCCCCTTGCCATCAAAAAAGGATTGCAATATAGAGCCTTTAGAGGTTAGGCAAAAAGACAAGCACCAAATCAAGCACCACATGCAAATCACATATTGTATTTGTACAATGGCCAATGAACAAATGCATGCAGTACCACAAAAGAAACATTGAAATTCTCATTCTCAGTACTTGAAATCTATCCATCCGAATCCATCCATACATCCATCCAGCCAATTTCGGGCAATCAGCAGCGTCAGGGCTTAGCAATGGATGTTATCCTCATTGTTTGGTGGTGTGGTGGTATTGGTGAAGTAGAAGGTACTGTAAGTAAAATGTGGGTGCTAATAAGCACATATTTGGCCAATAGTGAAACCCTCACAAAAAAATGAAGTTGATGGAATAGACATTGGTCATTAGGGCTTTCCATTTACAGATGAGCCTTGTTGCACATGCACATGTAGATGCACTATTGATACATTGTACCATGTGATATGCACTTATGTACATGCACTTTTTTTAAAAATAATGATTTGCACTTTGGCACACAAACCTTGTGGCTAAATGTAACATCATAAAAGTAATCATTCATACCCATGATAGCAACAATAGATGATTTACAAATAAGAATCATTCAGATCAATCATCTATTGCCGTGACACAGAAGTTGAATGAATTTCCTACTATATAAACGTGGAGCGTTTTAGGGTTTGCCTGAGATTTTCATGCAAATTTTCATGGAGAGATGTCGTTGATTTTTCGGAGGCTCTGGGCTGGGATTTTGACTCCCGATCTGACGGAGAGACCCGATTTTTGCTGAGGGTCGGATCTCTTCGAAACTCATTGAAGAGGCTTTTTCTTTTTGGTCGGCATGGGAGAAAAAGGTTGTTGGGTCTGCCCTCGAAATAGTGAAAGATGCCACTTCAGCATTTTGGCCTACGACAGAGCCATTCGACTCAGTCTTTATCTTGGACACACACAAAGTGAGTTTTACCAGGGGTCCATCTCTGGACCTCTGGAATCTGGATATGTCCAGCTTCTATTTTTCGTACCCAGGAAGGTTTTTGAATGCTTTTGGATGTTGGGTCAGGGTACACCGGCCCCGGGAAACGAACAGTTTGCAGTTGTTTTCGTTTGGGATTTGCAACACCTTGCATATGGCATAGGGACCGAGGCGTTTTTTTCATTGCACAATGGTGCCAAGTGGGCAGTATGTATAGAATACAACAAACAATAGACAATAGGAGAGATATAATATGGATGTCAAGAAAAATATATAGATTTGCAGTATATTTATGTCTACATATATAGATAGTAAATACATGATTAGTCAACATTTCATACTTCCACCAGCCTTCCTTTTGTATTTTTGCAAGGCAGTGGAGATGTGTCGAAACTCACAAACCGCAGGCAGTAGTAGCGCAGATACTTGGCGGAAAAGAAATAGTTGTCGTTGTGGTTCACCTTTTCCGAAAAAAATCCAACACACGCGGCCAAAAAAAAGGTATCTCCAAAATTCAGGAAGTTTTCTTCAAGAAACAGTGGGTGGTGGCATTTTACCCAATGGATCCAGACACCTCTGATAGACATATCAGTTCTGAGGCTACTGTGAGCAGCGAACATGGGATGGAGGCCCTTTTGGCTGCAATGTCAGGAAATGGTGTGACATGGTACTCAGTTCATCATCCTTTTTTTTTCGCGAAATCCAAATTTTTCGAACCACTAATGGTTCGTACCGTCATGATTGAAATCTGTATCGATGACCTATAGACACAACAAGAGTGAAACATGGACCCTTGATCAGTTATGCATGACTCATGACTTGATTTCCCACCGTTTGTTTGTATTGCTGATACGTATTGAAGCTGTAGCCGACGTCATGATTTGTTTAGATTCGTAACATGACATCACAGGCGTAACAAACGCGTAGAATCTGTAATGGAATCCTCCAAAAGCGTCCAAACTAGAAACCATTCAAATGACTGCAAATATTGCGCAGTGATTCGCCCCCAGAATTTGTCTCTCATTTTCCTTCAAGAACAGAATTTTCAGCTTGTCATTTCCGAGAACGTCAACGATGATTTCAAGAATCCAAAATGAACCAACATATGCCTGGTCAGGTTTTTCATATTTACCCCCTTTTTTTCCAATCCCATGAAACATATGTTCACTGGGCAACAACAGTTTCCACCCCATTATATACCCCCCCAAAAAAAACACTAACATGACCATGAAAAGTCCACCAATTGAAGATGTATTTTCTATTGGTTCAGTGGGGTATCTTCCTTCAGGTCAAGTTTTCGTGAATTCAGGGGTGTATATATGAAAAAAACTTGGAGTTTCCCAAAAAAGTACCCAACCCCCCAAGCCAACATATCAGGTGCCGCCCGCTGCGGCTTCACCTCCACCTGATCAGTTGGAGAGGCAAGGAGGTTACAGGTTGTGATTTTTGGAATAAAGACAGGAGGGTGTTTTTTTCCGGCCATGAATGTTAGTTCCCTCGGTTTTTTTGGGGGGGATTTTTTTGATATCACAAAATTAGGGGGCTTCAAAAGTGATGATATTCCCCCTGTTTTAAAGCATGTTGCATGTTAGGAGATCTGCCGGGAAAAAAAGCCGGAGATGTATTTTTTTTGGGAAACTTTGATGGACTGAAAATTTCTTCCACGCTATTCTAGTTGGTTTTGAAGATGAAATTTTGTATTTGGGAAATATTGAGGCTGGTTCTTTGTACGGAACAAATCTGTTTTTTGAAGGGACCCGAAAAAGTATGAAGCTTTAGATTGAAGAAGAAGAAGAAGAAGAAGGAGGAGGAGGAGGAGGAGGAGGAGAAGAAAAACGAGGATCCCCTCATGGCTGTAACAGGTTTTGGGTTTCCTTGCATATCCATGCAAAGCAGAAGTTGTTCAAGTCAAAGTAGATCATCACTGAGCTTGATTTGTGATTTCTGCTGCTGCTGCTGCTGCTGCTGCTGCTGATGATGATGATGATGATGATGATGATGATGATGATGATGATGATGATGATGATGATGATGATGATGATGATGACACTGATGATGATGACACTGATGAGCATGAGGATGAGTTGTCCTCCTCGTCGTCGTGGTGGTGGTGGTGGTGGTGGTGGTGGTGGTGGTGGTGGTGGTTCGAGGAGAAGACAAAGCCATCCATCACCTGTGCTTGTGCAAAAAATGCGAGGCCCAACGCACCAACCCCGGAGCAAACCAATCATTGGCTTCAGGCGCAGTTTCCAACAAGGTTTGATCCAGCGCTCTGATCACTGTCAGCAGATACTCTGGAGTAGTACGCAGCAATCACATTGGGCAGGATATTATGTACACCCCCGAAAACGAACATGTCCCCCAAAAAAGGGGCCATTTCAAAAGGAAATGAATCATCGTTCAACCAGCATGTTTCAGGAGACATGTTAGTTTTGTTTTTTCTTCGGGGAGTAATATATGTACCTGCAGTGAAATTGTAAATGTGACGGGAAAATGACCCTGCAGGGGATGGAAGCCTCTCAGGGTGGCAGTGGGTCAGTTCCCTTCACAGCGCAGGTGGGTTGGGGTTGGATTTTTTTGCTTGAAATCGTCAACAGGTGAAGTGGTATCAGCTTCAGTTTTGTTTGCTGTAAACAAGCAAATTCTCAATTCGTCAACAGATAAATTTATGCAAATTTATTGTTTCATGTTTGTGAACCCAAAGGGGGAAGTCTTGGCACACAACATCTTCGATTCAACTTGTGCTTGTGGAAAGAGTTGCAAACAAAAAGGCCAGATTTCCAGTCACCTTTCAATATCATCATTGCTGTTAGTTTTAGATTAGGGATCCTGACAACATAACCATCTTTCAGGTTGAGAACTTGTGGTTCAAGGGTTGCAGAATACCTATCCAGGATGTCTCCAAGATGAGGAAGTAGAGTAACTGCCAGCTAGTGTGTTTGAAGTATGTTCTATAGTGAATCTCTTAAAAATGATGTGAGTTTCGCAAAAAAAGGGCGGTCTCTTTGAAGATGCATGCAGCGGCCGAACAAAAACACCCATCTATCCTATAAAACCCCGACCTCCGAAACCACGGGGATTTTTTTGCCAATTAGAAAACTGCAGGGTTTCGGTTCCCGTTCAGAAAAGGTACCGTATATAAAGGTTGAAATAGCCACCCCCCAAAAAAGCGAAGAGAACGCCCGAAGATTCTTTTTTTTTGTTGAAGTAATCGTTATAGATTATATAAATATTATATATATATATTATATACATACACATATATATATATGGCTCTTTCAACAAAGATACCAACTTTTAGTTGGTCTCTGGCTCGGTTTCCCCCAAATTTTGGCCGGGTGCAGTTGTTCCTGGGGTTTTTGACCTCCGGGAAAACCTGTATAAAGCCTGTGAATGTTATTGCCCATGTCTAGCGACAAGATGTGAATTTGCATGCAACTAATGTATAGACTGTATAGATATATTATATATATACATACACCATGGAAATTGAATACACAATACTGGAAATGATGAGCCTTTGAATAGGTATTTTTGGCATCAGATTTGGCTCTTTTTGAAACAAAAATCACCCAAGTCATTTGCTCCTCAACTTTTGGACGAATCGTCACCTAGGTGACCTGCATCTCTCCCAGAGATGAAACAGCGCAAATGCAGGGTTTGCCCAGGACTTTTGCCAAGGGAATCTGTCCCGTTCAAGAACACATTCCTAAGGGTAGAATCAAAATAGAGGTGGTTAATTCATTGGGTGGGTATATTATATAGGATGAACTGTTGTTTTAATTCTGGTGTGGTTAATTTTTTGCATTTGATGATTTGAACAGATTGCGGAAACCATGGAGTCTTACTGTCCCAAACTAACAACCAGCATCTCCATGGTGGTTATGAAGATGTCATCGACCTTCTAAACTACCTTGCAAACGACCATGCCGACCATGCCTGATATCAGATGGAGAGGGTGAGGGCAATAGGTGGGTCAATGGCAATCAGGTACCCTGGCTGTTTTCCAGTTTTTTCTTTTTTGGAAATGCCTGAAAATGTCTAACCCGTTCCCATGACAAATCCAATACACCCGTGTGAATGCATTTTGCGTTTTTTTTGGTTGGTTTTTAGGAATGTCATCTTCAAAAAGTCTCAGGTCACCTATTTAGCTCATATTATTACTTGAGGAATAAGTATGAATATGTTTTTAATTATTTTGGAATGTCCCACTTCACCCTAGAAACAGAACAAAAACCGTGAAATTTCATTTTTAAACAGTAGGAAAAACATAACCCACATGTGGCAATCCCAAATGAATGACGCCACAAGATTGGACACTGAGAATTGGATTCAACATGTAACTCCAAGGAAAAATGGGAAACCCCGAACGACCTTGATCCAAGATCGGAAACTTCCTCAATCTCTTGTTTAAAAAAATGATACTTCCCAAAAATAGCTGGGCTGGAAATTAAATGTACCACACATGTAGACTACCAGATGTATTTCTTATTGAACAAATTGAAACTAAATGAACCATTGGCAGATGTAATTTTCCTATCAAGAAAATGAACGTTGATCAACACCCTGGTTGGTTGTTTTGTATAGGAGATTCTACTACCCAGTTCTATGGGAATTGTGATAAGCCACTATAAGGATCCTTCTTAACGAACGAGTCCTAATGGAAATATCGCAAGGGTTTGTTTCACGTTTTTTTCCCACTTTTGGGCCAAGGCGTCCTAGAAGTCCAACTCCAACGAAGATGTTGGCTTGGGGTGAGGAGGACAAGAAGTTTCCAGGGATTTTTCCATATATTGGATCGACCCCTCGGGGCGCCAGGATGCCATCGTCACAAATGAAGGTTTTTTTCTTGTGATTCGCTAGTAAAAAATGGAAGACTCCTGGTGGTGTACTGGAATCCTGGATGGGGGGTAGATATAGATCCAATGCACGTTTAACAGTTGTGTAAATGTAGGCACTTAAGAAACCGCGGGGATGGGGTGTGTTTTTTTTTGGTGTGATGTTTTAACGTTTTTGGTAATTGAGCTACTTGGAGCCAAATCAAATCTTCAATATTGTTGCTTGGTTGTGGCAAGAAACCGTATGATTTTGACAAGAAGAAGAAAATGATGATGATGATGATGATGATGATGATGATGATGATGATGATGATGATGATGATGATGATTATGATGGTCATTATTATTATTATTATTCTTACTTGTTAGTGATGATTCAAGCTGCTCATGTTCAAATCTCTGAATCATATTTCCGCTTCATCGCTGATGTCCAGGACACTCCCAGTGCTTCATGTTCCAGCCGAGCCTTGTCGGGGCTCTGAGGATCACATTCTCTTGTTACAAGTCTATCAAAATATCATTGGAAATAGACACACCCTTAAAATGTCATAGGTAGTGTTTTACTTGTTTTTTGGCGCAGGATAGTTTCTTTTTCTTGTTCATAGCTATCAGGATGCTATCAGGAATTTGTATTTTGTTTTCTTGTAGCTGTTCAACGTGGGAAATCAAACTCTGCTTCAAAGGAAAACATGCTATCATTGTCGACCCCTTTTGAGGAAGTACACCTCGGAAAAAGGTGCACTTACACCCCCCCCCCAAAAAAAAAAACGTATCAAATGTATATCTAGAACAGTGGCATTCATTGTATGCACTGTGCATCCATTTTTGTTGCATTTTTGCGAGGAATCAAACAAAACACACCTTGGTCGAAAAAGGGGATGATGGAGAATGATGATCGTTTAGATAACCCTAAGAGGACCCTTACAAGGATGATTTTGCCTGGTGGAACTGGTTCAAAAAGAAGAGCAATCTTTCAGGATATATGCACATAGATACTGTATACATACAAATTCATATTATATAAATCATGCCAGTTTGGGGTGTTTCTTTTCCTTTCGATTTGATTGTTTCTTTTACCCCAAAATGTCTTCTGGATGGTAGCAGTTTGCGGCCCCGAGGTACTTTTCTCCCAGCGATGATGATGATCCTTTCGGCCGAGGTTTGGTTTATCGGTTTTCCGAACTGCCACAAAAATCTCATGGACGCATGATTTTTTGTTGGGGGATTATAAGGAGAAGGAAGTTGATCCTGAAACCGTACTACTTGGAAAAGTGGTAAGTGGGGAGATCTCTTAGGTGGGAGAATGGTTGGGTGGGCTCAATTAGCCTATAGAAAACTTGCTGGCGGAGAAATCACATATGTGAAGAAATGCCATGATTTCCTGGCTGTGGGTTGAAAACTCAGCTTTGATTTTGTTTGCATAGATGGCCCGAAAATCCTAGATGAAAGCCTGAAACTGGTTAACCACCTGCACAACATGAGGATCTCGACAATAATAAATCAACTTGCAGCTGACAAATCAGCCGTGGTGTCGATAATGACTTTTGCAAGAATTCCATGCCCTTGTTCGAACAAAATCGCCATGGAACATTCTCCATAATTACATTATCGTCGAGCAATTCTACCTGAAATTTGTGGTGCCTAGGGGAATCTGACTAACCCCTCAAAAAATGGGATTTAAACTACCAACCTCACCTGATTTTTCGAGGGAACATATTCTAAGAGGCTCGACTCCCGGCGAACAAAAATCAAGATGAGCTACCAGCAAAGGTGGTAGTATATATATACATATATATATATATTTTTTTTGAGCACACCTCAAGTGAGATTTTCAAAAATGGTACTTCAACAATCAAACAAATTACAAGCCTCAATGTCTCCCTCTTATTCTTTGAAATATTAAAAGAGAGCTATAGACAGATATACTAAATGTAGGCATCTCCCTCCACTCAGGATGACGGTTGAAATCTACAGATATAATCATCACAGTAGGTCACTGGCAATCCATGGGGATCATCTCCCGGCGTGTCTCAAATTGAATGTCCCAGATCTACTTGCTTACTGAAATGAATTATTTCCCATGGTAGTCTTTCGAAAAAAAGTCCACACATGAAACCAAAAATACCGCCCTGACCTACCTGCTTTGCAAAATTTTGTGTCTTACAAAAAAGTGTCAAAAATCAATCTGTTGAAAAAAATCTTTCACAATTTATGGGTGTGGTTAAAAATATCGCTTTGTGGATCCGATGTTTTTTTTGTTTCGGGACTCCCGAAAAATCGAAAAAAATCCCCCGTTCGTTGGGTCGGTCCAGGTGATCATTCAGATGGTTTAATTCATCGCCTCATCGAGGTGAGGAGCGAAAACGTGGATGAATTGAACATGCCAATTTGTTGGGTGCAATTTTTAAAGGAGCTACGATTTAACCAATGTTTGATTTGGAAAAAACATATATGCATTTTTTTTGATTTCATGTTGGAAGAGAAGATCAAACGACATTATTGGACATATATTGTACATATCATTTCGATGCTTTAGGGAAGTATCAGAAAAGGATAAGATTGTTGGTTGCCTTCACTATTTTCGATATATTTATGTCCAGTGAAATTCAACTCAAAAGTTTTGCTTCCACCATGATGCCTTGCTCAAAACAACCCACCCCAGGCCTGCCAAATGGACGACGTGCGTCGAGCCTTCGGCATCTACGAGAGGCCGGTTGGAAACTTTAGGTGCTGGTCTTCCGAGATATTTTTTTGAAATTCTAGAAAAAACACTGCAACTTGGGTTTTTGTCACAGGTATTTGTTGGGATTCTTTTACCCACATTTGGGAGATTTTTTTAATATTTTGTTCATCCAATTTGATGGATGTTATATGGATGCTCATACTCTTCAACTGGGTGCTCTAACCCAAGAGGTCTGTGATATCGTTCTATATCAGCTAACAAAATGAGTTCCATATCCAACCATATAAGTTAAGTGAATTTTGTTGTCTCGAGAAAATTTCGCATCTGTTGGAGTTTTTTTCTGGTTGAGGAGTAGACTAGGATTGCCCGTGACCCGACAGCCAACCTCCCCTCAGCTGCTTGGGAAAATGATGGGTTTCTAAGTGTTTTTCCGAAAACCTGGTGCTCAAAAAAAAGTCAAAAAAAAGTTCTTCAAAACGTGTCAATGAAAACCAATATGCCATTAGATACGGTATCTTTTGGGACAAAGATACTTAAAGTCTTACAGGATTTGAGGGCAATCATATACTGTTGAACCATAGTGCAACTATCCCATCCACCAGATTTCGTTGAATCAGCCATAGGTTAAGACGATTGCGAGTGCCTCTATATGAAGGAGTCATGATGTCCCAGTGAAAATCCTGAAGGATGGCGTTCAAGATGAACTGACATGGATGTTGGTGTCAAGAAGCAGATATCAACCTTGCTTTACCCCTAAACTTTGGTACATCTCAGGCCTTTACTTCTCAAGTCTCAGGTATATCTAAGGACAAATTTGGCTACGCAACTTTTTTTTTGCATCCGATTTTGTTGGGCTGTAGCAACACGACTGGGGAACTTGTCAATAGGAAGCTGCATTTTTTTCTTGTGTCACATGGGTTCGTACCGTTTCCCTCCATTTTGGGTGAAAATTTGTGATACTTCAACAACAAAACGTCCTTTCATTATCTAGTCCGTTGAGAAAAGCTCCGAAAGGTGTTGTTTTTTTTCGCAAACGCCGCTTCTTAGGGTTGGATCTTTTGTCAGAATTCTTGGATGAACCGTTTGATTTTTTAAAGGGATGTAGCTGTGTAGAGATCATGATGACCTAATTTCCTATGGCTTAGTGTTGGAAGTTCACGATATGACAAGGGGATGAGTCAGCCTGATACTAGCTGATCAATGGGAATTGTGCAATTCCCATCACCCTTGTTATCAAATGTTCGAAAGATGACTGCTGGAAGAATGGTTTTTACCTATCCAAAGTTCTTTAAAAAAACTCACTTGGAATTTCCTTAACAAACATGCTGGGAGAATTTTTCCTCTCCAAGTTTTCCAAATCTCTGGTGTTTTTTCCGGAAAACCCAGTGGGTTTATTTTCAGCTTCGATTGGTATCCGATTTGCATGGATCACTTGGAGGTTCTCAAGTTTTCAACCAAGCCGCTTGAAAAAACGAATCAAATGAATTGTTTCATGAATCTTTTAGAAGATCCATTAGCAGCCTCCTGGAAACTAACTTATCCAATCTTCCTGGAAGAGGAACATCATTTTTTGAAGCTACCTTTAAAAGGGGATATAGTATATGTTAGTTCCCTGCAGGGTAATTCTTCTTAGAGTGAATGATGACAGCATTTTGTTTGGCATCATCGTTAGTGTGAGGTTTACAAACTTATCATTGAGCCCGGGATCCCAACATTGGTTAGGGTGGCCGGTGGACTTGATTTTAATTATTTTTTCCATCTGGAAAAATCGGTAATATCATCGTTTTTGAAGATATCTTTTTTCACTGATTTCAGCATATCTCTTTTAAAGGGAAAGACAGGTTAATGGAATTTGCACAAAACTTTTGAGACCCGAGAGAGTGCGAAGCAATAAGTGTTTCTTGATTTATTATTCACAAACTACCTTCTCGATTTATTGTTCACTGATTTCTGCAAAGATTCTATCAACTGATGTTAGGAAAGGGGTACTTTGATAAATAGATATAGAATTTGGAAGATGTTTCGACCACCTCCCCGTGGCCGTTTTTGGACACCTGTTCGTTTCCAGCTACCTTCCAAGGTGATGAATTTGTAACCATCCAATGCCAGCTGAGCAATGAAAAAACCCTGGTTGGTTGGGCTATATAGGGGATTATACTACCCAATTATATAGGGATTGTAAGAAACCATTATAGTATAGGGGTCATTATCAACCAACCAGTACAATGGAAAGTTGGAATTGTTTTTTTCGTGGCTCAGCTAATTGTGAAAGATCGAAGCTAATCTAACCTTGCTTTTTTTGGCACATTGCTTATGAACAATACTTGCCTGACCCAGCGAATGGCTAAACTTTAAACACTTTTGGGGACTACATATTTAGTAGGAAAAATAAAGTTTACCCCCCAAAAAAAAACTAACATCGATATCATAGATACCAACAAATGATGTGTTTTTTATTTTTAGTATATTTTTTTCAAATGTATTTCCTTTCAAATATGGCCATTTTGGGTATCCATATTACTTTTCCCCCTATTGAGGTGCTGCATGCGAAATCACCAGCTGGGGCATGGCATTCAGTGCGTGCCCCCAAAACATGAAAATTCCAATGATTGGCATAGCCAAGGGGGTTGCATCAAAATGATGATGATGATGATGATGATGATGATGATGATGATGATGATGATGATGATTATGATGATGATGATGATGATGATGATGGTCAGAGTGATGACACCAGTGGTTTGGTACCACCCACCCAGAAACCTTAGCTGTTTCCCACATGAGGTGCCGTGAAACTGTAAACAATACACAATGCCAGCACATGGGCAATCATTTTGGTCAGATTCTTGGAGTGATGTTGGTCCACATCTCCCCATCTTCCCATCATCACTCGCCTCATTTCTCAGGAGAGGTTTGTCTTCGTTCTTTCATTTTTCACATTAGTTACTTGGGTGACAGTGATGCCAACCATGTCATTCCACCAATGAGGGGAGACATCCTTGGGCCCCGGGGGATTGGGGGAATCGCCAAAGCACCAGTTCAACTATATTCATATAACCTTCCCTCCCCTCCCCTGAATGAGACCTTTGATCCTGATTATTGATGCCCTGGGAATCTTACTATCTTCCCAGAGACACCATGGGAAGTCATCGAAAAAACACATAAAACAACAAACACAAGAGAAAAACCTCTGAATCCTGACCCGCAAGGTGTTTTTTAATTTGAAAACTCCGATTTTGGCAAATACCTATTTTGAACTCACAACGCCCCGGTTGTTGAGTTCTTTTTTGTCAGATTTTGCACCATTTCCACCACCCCACCCAGAAAACTCCTCTCCAGAACGGGTTGAGGTTTTACGAAACTCTGAAAAGCAGCTTGGTTTTTGTGGCGTGGATTGGGATTTTTGGAGGTTTGACGAAGGGGCAACTTGGGGAATGTAGAGAAAATTTTATGAACCACTCAGTATAGTGGAATGTCAGCCAAGGGTTTGAAGGCTGCTCAGCTGCTGTGAGTTTTTGGGGCCCACGCCACAACCAAACCGGAAGCGAGGTTCAGGGCAACGTGTCAGCAGTCGCATTGTCATCGTTCTCATAGAGGCGTGGAGAATTTGAGATTAAAGACATAGCAAGGCAGCTAGTTTATGATTTTGAGCATTATTGTTCTATTGCATATCATAAATGTTGTCATGATTTTTGTTCTTTTTCATTTTATGATTCACATCTTTATGACAAACCACTGCAAGAGTTTCTTGTTTATCAGGAATGTTATGTATCATGCTTCTCCCCTATGTGCATTACTAACGGGTTTGGCCTTTGGTCTCCAAAAAGGTCAGAAGGTCATCATAGTTTGGGTCATCCAGGTGGTCGCAACCACCTTTTTGCTTAAAAAAAAAACATGATCCCAAGGTTTTCTTTTTAGAAATCGAAACTTTTTTTTGGTATCGCCCACCTTCTTTTCAGAGATACCACCCAAAAAAAGCCTACAGTTTATATATAGGTAGAAATATTGGTGAACATTTGAATCGTCAGTTTTGCCAAATTTTTCCACGAAAAGCCAGGCTTGCGCAAGGGAGCAACATAGTGAGAAGGCGGAACTGAGCGTCACTTTGGGGGTCTGTTTGGAAAAGATTTTAGCCGAAAATTGTGGGTGAGCCTTCTGGAACACCTAAAGTCTTAAGCATCATGATTCCTTGAGTCCCTGAAGTCCTTTTTCGGATAGGCTGGGATTCGGCATCCTGTGTTTTTCTTTGCCCAAAAAAGATTCACACTTACACTTAGTGCCTAGAATATAGGTTTATGTAATTCTCCATGGACTAAGCAACGAACCGAACTAACACAACTAGCAGATTGTAGCTAGCATGGTGGGACCTCGTTGCTTTAAGACATTTTTCCAAGCGACGAGATTTGCAGGGAAGACTTTGCTTTGAGCGAATCGGTGGAGGTGACCAGTTGTGTATCTTAGTTTTCATGTTCATGTTATTTCCATGCTTTCCCTTTGATTTAGAGAAATCGCGCACAACTTAAATCCACATAGCTGCCGTCAGGTTCACGCTCTTTGGCAGGCCTGGAGATGTTTTGAAAGTGTTGGAGCCTGGAGCTAACTAAAGCTTACATGGCTGTGCCTGAAAAGTTGGAGTGTGGAGAATTTGAAGATCTAAAATTTTGAGGTGCACAAATTTTCGGGACAAATCCTTTTGGGGAGCCAATGGACCATGAGCAAACAAAATGAAGAAACACCGAAGCAACTCATTGATTTGGAGGAGCTGAGCAGATTGTGCAGCCTTTGTTGCATAAAAACATCAGGTTGGTTGATTGTAGGGAATTATGCTATAGTGTTTTCATTTTAGGGTAGCGATCTGTCATTTTTACTGATTTTTTTGAATTATAGATAGCAACCAGGATTTCATGGGCTGGGATAGTGCAATGAATTTGATCACATTTCTCCAGCAACTTCTGACTAAAACATCACACGTTTCACTCATGAAGTCCCAAACATTTGCTGAAGCATGTTCCATGGCCTCAAAATTGTCGCAGGACTGGTGTCAACCACATGAAGATTTAAGACCATGTCATCGAGAGGTGCTCATGGTTACTTTAGCTGCCTTGTCCGGAAACCTCGGTAGTTTTGGTTGGTGCTTGGGTGGTTGGGTGATCATCATTGTTGACGGTTGGTTTGGTGGTTTTGGGGTGGATTAACACTCTCTAAATCGAAGATTTCCGCACCTGAAAAATGATGGTTGCGAGACTAACTACTTTCCTTTTGGGTTTCGGCCAGGTTTTTTCTCCACATTTCCAGATGAAAGGATGAATGATGATCCCATTTTTCACACTTTTTTTGTGCTCAGAAATGGAAGCATTTTTTTCAAGTGCGAGAGTACCCCTCAAGACTCAACACATTGAATTCAGAATATTTTACAAGACACCAAGATGAGAAACCCATAGATGTTACTTTGACAACATTGAAGCAATATCAATCTCAACCATCAACCACAAAATCAACAGTCAACGTCATCCACACTAAAACCCATCCATCAGCCGATCCAAGAATAGCCACACTGAGGGTGCGAACCTTAAGTCCTGATTTGGCGCTGGAGTTGTTGCGCGATGCCAAAGAGAGGCCATTTGGTCCGAAGATCATCAGATTTTATCTGAGTTGGGAGGCTTGAATGAAACCCCACCCCAATCATGGACCTAGCCATAAAGATGGGTTGATTATTCAGGTCTTGTTGGGTGAGAGCGGCATCGTGTTTTTTTGTTTGGTTTCCTGAGCAAGAAATAGGATGTTTCCTACCCCTCCCAGCCCCTTCTTTCCTTTGTTGTGTCAAGTTCCAGACATCCATAGTAGTGCTTGAACGGTGATTCGAAATGATGCTTGCAACTTTAGGTTTTAGTTTTTTTGTTTTTTTCGGGGTGTGTGACAGGGGCGTCTTTAGAAAAAACCCATGCGCACTATTTTTTTGGGGGAGTGTATGAATCGCTGAGATGGATGCCTGTATTAAGCTGGATGAAAGGCAAAGAGGTTTAGATTCTCCGATTCACAAAGACATATTGCCAAGGGTTGCTGTGGTGTTCTCTTAGAACAAAAATGGCTTCTTTTGTTATTTTCGGGGGGGGGGGGGTGACATTGAAGAATATATTTCTCGCAAAGAAGAGTGGTCATTAGCTTCATTTGCTTCATTTGCTTCACCCATATGTCCTTAACAAAAAAGTCGCACTTTTAACATTTGTTTCAACGAAAAAAAGCACAACTTCCAACAGTGACCATCGGTGACGACAGGTTTGAAGATCCATCCTGGGTCTTACACGTGGAAGCTGAGGCGGGCAAACCTGTGGGGGAAAATCTTCAGCTTTGCCGTTTGGCTAAAAAGGAAATCTTCCTTTGGGGTTTTGGTGAATTTTTTTGGGGGTATCTTCCTTTCCTTGAAAGTTCAAATTTTTTGGAGAGTCGTCAATGTTTGTGTTTTTTCTCCTTTTTTGGGAGAAAAAGAGTCGTAAATAACAGGCCCATGAGATGTTTTTTTCAAAAGCTTGAAAGGTTGAAGGAACATCATGTTGAAAGTCATCAACATTCCACTCTCTTCCGACTTGATCAGAGTGGAAAATCCTGATGATTTGTGTTTGAAGAAGGAAGGAAGGAATGTCATACACATGGCACCCATTTTTTGAAGTGTCACTCATCATTTGAAATGGTTCAAGTCTCAATCTTCAAAGCGTCCAGATGAATCCAGAGAGGCTTCACATGCATCTTTTTGTTTTATGTATCCTCTCCTTCTCACCCAAAACGCTCTGCGGATTCGCCAGGTGCAAGAACTCCTGCAGTTACTCGCCTTGGCTGCAAGTTTTTGGGCAGCATTGGATTGCACCAAGGTTTTGAACTTTGAAATTTGCCACAAAAAAATGAACATGAAAAAAGAGATAAAAAGAAAATTATCCCTTCCTAACTTACACATAGTCACATAGCCAATGATACATTACATTCCAAGCACCAAAAAGGAATGGCCAGTTGTATCTGAATACCAGAGGGATCAGGGATCACCGTTTTTTTTGATTCAAACATTTGGCCATTCCTAGCTTTCTTTTCTTATCTTTCGATTTTTTTGGGGATGAGGATCACTTGAAGGGATCGTGACCTTGTTTTGAAGGCACGAAAAGCTCCTCCCCGAAGGATGGACCATAAATACCTTCAATGGTTCAACCTATGGGGATTATTTGTCACATTAAAGATGGCCTTCCCATCATTTTTCCAAGAAACACCCAAGTAGATGGCTGTCCATCTCAGTCTTACAAGCAACGATTCCGTGCGGCACTGTGATGGAGAAAACATGCGCTTCTGCTTGAGGGGAACAATTTTTTTGGTTGAAGAGGAAACTTGCCAGAACGCAAACACAAAAGTCACCTGCTAGATGAATTTAGGAGCAACAAAATCCATGTTATGTGACGGGGTTTCCCTTCAAAGAAATCCCCTGTGACCATGTGCAAAAGGCGAAGCTGGGAGTATTGGGGATATTGTGGAGCGTGATTTCTTGAAGGAGCTCAGGATATGGTGTTTCCCTACTAAAATGAGACCCCCCAGAATTGGTTTGTCATTTATCATGACTATTGACTGTATGTTGGGTATTCTTGTCAGACCTGGAACAGTCATTAGGATTGAACTCCATGGCATGGAAAATGGTATCTCTATCAAAAACGAGTCTCGCTTGTTTTTTTAGTGGAAGCATCTCCCGGTCAGCTTCCCCAGTTTGATAATATGAAGGTCTTCAACACCTGTTGAACTTTGACGATGGATGGCTTCTGGGTTGAAAAATCTCTGGTTGTTGAGGGATCTTGAACGACTAAGGTGAAGCACAACAGAGCGGAAATCAACTAGGCGACGAAAACGACGAAACCGGAGGTTTCCAAAACTGGCGTGCTGGCTGCCATGGTGCCGTATTTTCTTTCTTGTTGGCTTCTTAAATGTTCAACTTGGAGTGGAAGGTCAAACAGTTCTTTGGGGCTGCTGTTGTGCTGAAAACAGCAGCCTGTGAAAAAGACAAGTGACTATCCCAAATTGGCAGCACAACCACTGGCGAGAGTTTCGTTCCAGACTCTTCTTTAAGACCATGAGACACAGTTTGGTTCCAGACTCTCACTATTGTTGCCGGTGGATATAGCTTGGATAGTTGCAACAACCTTTTCTTAGACAGGGATGCCATGGTTGGTACCATTGGGAAGGTCTGACTTGTGCTTTACTTTTTATGATCACATGTCTTTTGCATCTAGCTTCGCCCTGCATCTCAACCAGGTGACAAGAAATCTTGCTAAACCATTGAGGGCTGCCACTTCAAAGATGCAAAACGCTACTATCATCCCCAAACCTCTAAAAATCAGCCTCACAACCAAGTAATTCTGATTCCCCCATTGTCAGTTGTTTCAACCAACACCTTCCCATCTACAATTGAACCTGAAAGTTAGCCAACTTTCTTCAACAAATTGCCAGAACAAAACATCACACGGGCGACCACCTTTGCGCAACCACCAAGCTCCGACTTGGCAGGCGGTAGCCTTGCAAGCTATCATGATTTGCAGGTGGGAAAAGGATGATACTGTTGATGGAAGAAATCCTGCACCAGTTGATAAGGAGAGTATTCCATTTTTATCCATTTTTCATAGGTTTTAGTAGATAACAAGTGGTGCAGGATTTCTTCCCTCAACAGTTGGAGGTTGTCGTTTTGGCATTACACAAAAAACCACCTGGCTTGCCTAAGATAGGCTTTTGAAGACTCCCCATCCTGTTTTTGGAGGCATAAACAAATCTGAATGGATTTCGCAATGAGGCAAAAACTGTACCTGTGGCATTTTCAGATATCGCCGGAAACAGCATGTGCAAATTTCGAAAGTTTGGGTTGTTTGGTTTACCAAAGTGGCATCCACCCTGAAGATTGGTTGGATGCCCTGTTTGATTCTTGGGTGGGGGGGGGGAACTTGAACCAAACATGACCTTTACGTCAGCTTGGTGGCATCAGGTTGGTTTCAACATGTTTTAACGATTTGTCATTACCCCATGAGGAAATGATCCAAGTTGACTTACTGAGAAATCTCTAATGGTTACAACCTAGATTGGCGGTGGAAGAAAATGGCTATGACTCAAATTCATGGTGGTAGTTTGAGGACCGGAGAGGTTTGGTGTTAAGCTACAATGGCATCTTTTGGCTCTGAAATTCTGAGGAGACCATGATTTTCTATCTGTGATATTGCAGAAACCGTAGACCCCAGAAATCCTAGATGTTTGGACCTGTTTCGTGATCTGTTTCCTATGATTTTGACATGTCACTTTGCAAAGCACCATTTTATGGCTTGGGTTTTTCATCATCCAAGTAGGCAAAAACTCCCTCCTGTTTTGTTTTCATGGCCTCGGACTTCTGCCGATTTCGGAGGCAAATCCCTTCCAAAAATGACAAGAACTGACGCCAACTTTGGCATGCTGAATGTGCAATATGGTCAACCAGATCTACCAAGGATTTTGTGCTGATTCCGACATTGTCCCCGACTTTTGCACAGATTTGTTGTGGGTGGCCATACAGATCAATTATGATTATATATGTGTCAGTTTTCTGATGGTGTGGGATTCATAAGCCCTCCCTACGCACACTATTGAGACCCACCTAGTTATATAAGATATTAAGATATTTGTAATCCCAACCCCTCCTACTCTTCTATTTTGTCACGTTCGTGAACTCCAGAATTTTTGCATTCATTGAACACTGCTTGGAGGATCATCCAAGGTAGTCAGTGGTGATCGGATCACCCCCACTTATACGCCATAAAAAGCCCATTTGGAAGGGATCTCCACAACCCGATCCCTAGGGGGACGAAAACTAACCATGGTTGTCAACCACTTACTAACTGGGATGGTCCTCCAAGGAGGCCCTTACCCTCCTGGGAACTAACATATCCCCTACCAATTCACTTTTGAAGATGATTTTCTTTTTCCCCAGGTGGGATTAGTTCCCTTGGAGGGTAATGCCACCAACTCACCACGGATGAAAGGCATTGCTGCTTCAACTGTTGGACGATGCCGATGTGCGCGGTGCTGGTGACCTGACCATGCGACGGCCGCACCATGGTACTCAACAATCGGGCCGTGAAAAGGAAAGGCCCATGGAAGGTGCTCGGGGACCGAAAGGGGGGGTGGTTACTCTTGCAAGAGTTGGTAAAAGTTTGACAAAATGGATACTCAAAATTGATGGGATTTAGAGAAAACCTACTATATCCAAGTAGTTCCCGGGCGAGCCGGTGGCGGAAGTTTCAAAAGAAAAAAGAACTATATAGCAAAGAAAGAATTTGCCTATAGAATGTGCGCAAGATGACCGACCATTGCGATGTCCAAACTTTTTTTTGGGTTTGAACGAAGCTTTTGCCGTTGCATGGCTGTGATGTCATGTGCTTTGGGGTGATGTGTTTGTGATTTGACTTGCTTTCCAATGATGTGGCTAGTTGTGAGGTGATTTGTGGTACTACTCCAACGTACTACTCCAGTACTACTCTGTACTCTGTACTACAAAGTACTACGCCAGTACTACTCTGTCCTACAAAGTACTAC